>JAMAHN010000015.1:694533-841024 GCA_023627535.1 Aspergillus sp. S1802E
TTTTTTTTTATTGTATGTACACCCCCGACCGAAATTAAATTTTCACTTCCACCCCCCCCCCCCCCCCCCCCCGATTGCTTACATTATCCCACTCGAGATCCGCGATCCCATCCGCTCTCCCACATCATCCCCCCCCGATCGACCAGCTACCCTTTTTAGCGTCGGCTCATCACTCTCGCTCAACCTCTTGCTCCGCAGTCGAAATCCTGTCGCCCCTCTTACTCTGTCAACCTACCTAGACGAGATTCCTTCTTCCGTACGACTGAATCCCTCCAGCCTCTCCTCTGACCCCCCCTGCCGCCGGTCGTCTCCCTGGTTTCATCACCTGCGTCACGAGCCTTCACCTCCGCCCCCCCCCCCGGGAGCTTGCAGTTCTCGCTCAGGCCTTCATTCGACAGACCCAGAACCCTTTCGTCGTCACCCTGTATCCGCCCTCTGTGCGCCGAGTTTGATTCCAGCCTAGTCACGTTTGATCGTCGAGCACCGAAAACAACACCTCCCTTTTACTTCCGCCGGGTTATCCCGCTCCTCTCGAGACCGCGCTTCCGCTCGTTCGCCGGCAGTTCCTCCGAGTCCCTACCCAGAATTATCTCGCCGTCCGTGACCATTCCAGCCGACAGTGTCGGGCGTCGGTGTTTTGATAGATTGAATGAAGTTCAATTTCGCGGGTAGCTCATGAGTTAACGCTTCGTTGTCGAACATATAACCGAGAAAATGGGTTCGTGTATGAGTTCAGAGTCGTCAGAGTATTCGGAGCAACGGAAGAAGAGTCAAGCGATCGATCGCAGGCTAGATGAGGACTCTAGAAAATTGCGGAGAGAATGTAAAATCTTGTTGCTTGGTACGTTTGCGGTTTCCTTGAACTTGGTATATCCCTTTGATCTGACAGGTGTTATTTTTGCTGGGCGCTACTAGGGTCTGGAGAAAGCGGCAAATCAACGATCGTCAAACAGATGAAAATCATTCATCAAAATGGTTATACAGTGGAGGAACTGGCATTGTATCGGTTAACGGTATACAAGAACCTGATGGATTGCGTCAAGTCGCTCATCGGAGCCTACCACCAGTTCAATCTCGAACCAACAAGCCAGAAGGTCCGAGATTATATCCAGTATCTTTCCGATTACAACATCGACCCAGATCCGAACACGGCGTTAGAGCCTAAGGTCGGAGATGCTATAACCTATATATGGAGCGACCCGTGTACCTCGGTAGCTCTGGAACATCAAAACGAGTTTTATTTGATGGACTCCGCGCCATAGTAAGCAATGGAGGCATCCGGATCGCGTTCACGAGCTGTGTGCTAACAGGAGCTTCTCGGCAGCTTTTTCGAAGAGGCAAAACGGATCGCATCCGCGGACTACATACCCAATGTGAACGATGTGCTTCGTGCAAGAACGAAGACCACGGGTATATACGAAACCAGGTTCTCCATGGGCCAACTTAGCATACAGTATGTGGGATTCCTTCTACTGGAAACCTTGATACTTACATCCTCGGCAGCATGTTCGACGTGGGTGGTCAGCGCAGCGAGCGAAAGAAGTGGATTCACTGTTTTGAAAATGTTACATCGATTATTTTCTGCGTGGCATTGAGTGAATATGACCAAGTATTGCTGGAAGAAAGCAACCAGGTAAGTGTGGCTAGAATCGATCGCCGGCACGTGCCCAGCTAATTCATCGCAAAGAATCGGATGATGGAGAGTCTAGTACTTTTTGATTCCGTCGTTAATTCTCGGTGGTTTATGCGAACGAGTATCATTCTCTTCCTAAACAAGGTCGATCTTTTCCGACAAAAGCTTCCCCGTTCACCTCTGAGCACCTACTTTCCGGATTACTCCGGTGGCAACGACGTCAATCGCGCTGCCAAATATCTTCTGTGGAGGTTCAACCAGGTAAATCGAGCGCACCTGAATCTCTACCCTCAGTAAGTTTTGGCCTCCGATCAACATGACCCTCCTATCTCAGATGTCAAGACCTAACATTCATTTACCTGCAGTCTGACGCAGGCAACCGACACCACGAATATTCGCCTCGTTTTCGCGGCTGTTAAAGAAACGATCCTACAGAATGCCCTGAAAGACTCGGGTATCTTATAGAGACGGTTCGGGTCCGTTCGATTCAAGACATCTGTCTACGCTTTCATGGCAAGGTCGTCGACAACCAAGCCTGCCACGCTCTGATCACGGCTTTACGTTCTTTCCTACTAATCACCATTATTTGGCTTCGTTTCCCCTGTTTTCGATTTTCTTCACACCAATACTCTCTTATGTTCAGTGGATAGGCATCGGCGTTGCGGTGCTAATCCTATGTCAGTTCAACATGTTAAGGCGCTGGGTTGGGCCATATCGGGATCACTGTGGCTATGTGTACCTTGTCCCTCATCGTTTTTGAGGTTTTGTTTCTCTTTCAGGCGGAAATGTTTGGAGGATATCATTCTTATTTGTTTTGTTTTAATCGCATTGGCACTGATTGACTTATTTGTCCACCTTTCCCACCCCTTCCCGCTTTTCTTTGGTGTGGGATTTATGAGCATGTCATTGCGAAAAGTTTTGATTGCCCTCAGCACACTTTTTGCATATAGCCCGTGCGAGGTTTTTGTTTTCTTTTCTCTTTCGATATCCTTTCCTATGCGCAACAGGGATGTTTTCCTGTTCCAGCTTGCTTTGGCTTCCTGTCTTGCTTCCGATGTTCAACTTTTACTTTTCGCATCTGTTGGTGGTCTCCTCTCGTTTTTGACAATTGCTTGCGATTCCTGCGACTTATACCATTAATGTTAGCGTGCTCTTTTCCACCCATTGTGTTACTTATCATATTTTTCTACGATTTTACCTTGACTTCCTTGTCTTCTGAACAGCATACATGGCCTTTGGAATCAGGGCGAGAGGCTGGCTTCGACGAGGTCTTAACTAATTAAACAGCTACAATGAGAGTGTATGAATGTTAAATTCCAGATCCTTCCTTTCGGCCCCCGGCATATTATCGTCGGGCGGGGCAGCATGATTAGCGATGTAGATGTGCTTTGCTTCTGGGCTTGAGGATGTAAAAGACAAAAAGGTCTCAGCATTAGGTATATACTACTATTATTTGGCTATTGGTGGGTGAGAGAGATGATGGATGGGAAGGAAGCCTTGAAGAAATAGAGGACAAAAAGAAAAACCAAAAAAGAAATGGTAACTCCGATACGGGGAATCGAACCCCGAGCTGCCGCGGATCTTTAGACTTTCAGTACTTGAAAGGCGGCGATGTTAGCCGTTACACCATATCGGACGATTTGATGGAAGGTTTGCACGGTTTTGGGTATAAGAGGAAGCCACACAGTCATGATGTATCTGAATTCTGAATTCCCCTGATACAAACTATGAGGCATGATATGAGGTTCTACGAGTAGTTACATTAATTAAATATTCATATATACTGGTTATAGGGCATATGTGGATTTTCAACCCAGAACAACCTAGCATTCTTTCAGGACCTCTTCTCCCTTCGCATTCACCCACCCTTGTTGTCAGGCATTGTCCAAAAACTAGGCAGTTTCAGGGTCACCCTTGGCTACGTTACAAAGTGGTGGGTATCTGCTGGAGCCACGGAGGCTACTTCGTCTCGATTTACAGGCGCTGGAGTCACGGCGGTTTTTGGCGTGTTTATCGAATTCGCGAATGTTTCAATTTCGATCTTCGAGTCATTGTTGTTTCGCTCGCTTTTCTTGCACATGGGGAACGGTTATATTGAGAACCATGGGAGTCGTTTTCTGCTACGGAGTACTGCGGTGTGCAGTAGATTATCTGGGTTGCCGATTAGTTACTGGACGGGGACCAGAAATATATCACGGGAACCGAACTGTACCAGAACAGACCAGAAACCCAAGGCGTGGATGTAACAAAGCATAGGGGGCATTTATTGTAACCCGTCGCTTCATACGGTAAGGGTTCGAGATATATTTCCAACTGTACTAGGCCTGGGATGAAGGCCTGTCATACATCTGGAACCAGGCCATGGGTCCATACCGGTGCATAGCTTCTGCTAATCTTGGCCAGGGGAGGGAGGTAGTATTTGAAACTTGACGGGTTCGTAAGCAGCCGAGAGGATATGGAAGGCATATGAGAGAAAAAAACAGGAGAGCAGCAACTAAAGATATATAAAAAAAAAAAAAAGTAAGTATCTTCATGGTGGGTGTGGATGAGATAAAGAAAGAAAAAAAGACAAGCGAGATGACTCCGATACGGGGAATCGAACCCCGAGCTGCCGCGGATCTTTGCTTTCAGTTTATGAAAGGCGGCGATGTTAGCCGTTACACCATATCGGATTGACTGTGAAAACTAGGCTGGAACTTGACATCATGTGCTACTGTTTGAGCATAATCTCATAGAGACGCCGAATCTCCTCCCCGTCAAGGTCTCATTACTAGTTCCATTAATCGATGATCAATTCCACAACGCCACAACCACCACAGACAATGGTAAGACATGCAGATGGCATTGCGGGGCAGAGGAGCTTTGACGATGGAAAAGTCACTGAGCTGCAGCGACCACGGAGGGCTGCGGCGGGCGAGTATTGGTGGGCGCCAGACTTCATGTACTGCACGGACGGCAGCAGCGGTTGATCGGAGATCGCATGATATGATTGATGTCCATCTCAATTGAAGTGCGGAGTTGCAAATCCCTTCTTCCTCCCCCCGCTTCGTGTTCATCCTGAGCATCCTGAGCATCCTGAGAGCTCTGACGGTGACGGTGTCCGATATCTTCTGCTCCCTGGCGACATCAGGCAATTAAACAGGAATAGGTACCCTTGTCGTCCACTATCAGATCACGTAACGGCCCTAGTGCTTTCATACTCAGACCGGACCAGTCACTCGCAATGGGCAGATCGCCCAGCGTCGACCGGGGTCTAGAAACCTGACGTCTGGGGCTTGCTTTAGCTCCTCAACGTCCGTCTTTGTCCTTGTTTTCCCTTCTCGCAAACCCCGCCCAATTCACAAACTCCTCCCATGTCACGGGAGGGGCGTTTGTTATATAATGTCGCTCGTCCGCCAGGCCTCTTCCCCCCTCTTTCCTTCGTTGTCGCGACACCGGGAGGAGCCTTCCTTGACTTCCCTTCCCCCTCCGTATTGTTATCATCTCCCCCCCAGGATCGTTTCATTACTCTGCTACAATCAGACCCCCAGTGTTTATCCCGTTAGACTTGAATCATTCTGTCGAAGCATACATACATACAAGCATTTGTCATTGCATTCCATATCATTACATCCTTCACATCTTTCCAGCCACGCCCACCACCATGACCGAGGAACGCCGTGAGAGAAGACCCTCCGTCGGTGCTCCTGTCTCCGAACTCCAGGGTCCTATTGGTCCTGGCTTCAGTCGTCCCAAGCACAAGAGAACCTACACTGGCTTTGGACCGGCTGAGACCAAGAGCGTCGAGGCCAGCATCCCCGAGC
Source organism: Aspergillus sp. S1802E (assembly GCA_023627535.1). Taxonomy (NCBI): domain Eukaryota; kingdom Fungi; phylum Ascomycota; class Eurotiomycetes; order Eurotiales; family Aspergillaceae; genus Aspergillus; species Aspergillus sp. S1802E. The sequence goes on from JAMAHN010000015.1 coordinate 699,970, forward strand.
CATTGCGAGAATTGTGAGTTCACCATCCCTGCACACGTCGTGACAATCCCTTGCGTTCGAAACACAACCGGGATCTTTGCGACCCTAGCTGACCTGAAGCCGTACAAAGGTGGAGAAATTACGTAGGTCGACGCCAAAGCGTAACCCAGCCCCGTTGGGTATCGCGGTACTGACGAGAACACAACCTGCTAGTCTGTCCGAGGCTTTACCAGCAAGGAGGAGTTTGAGGTATGCGATCTGAACCGGGCCCGATGGCTAGGCTGTTAATGGTTACACTAGAAAGAACTGGTTCGCCATGTGGAAACTACGCTGGCTCGGTCTCTGTACAACTGTGATGAGCTGTATGTCCTGTCTCCTGCGGCCACGCATTGCTCTCATGAACCAAGCCAGGACCTAACGTACATCCAGTGCCGCATACTCAGGAACCGCACTTGCCTTCCGAGACCGTTTGATTATCGACTGGAATAAGACCCAGCAGCGTCAGTCCTTCGCAGACCAGAAAAGGGTGTACTGTATGTGGCTCCGTGGACAACTTTACGACAGCAAAGTATTGCAAGCAATGTCGCTGACTAATTCCCTAGACCTCTCGCTCGAATTCCTGATGGGCAGGGCACTGGACAATGCTATGCTCAACGTTGAAAAGAAGGATATTGCTAGAGGTCATATCTGCCCCAAGACCCAATTAGCGGACCACGATGACTGACAAACGCAAATAGACGGCTTGAAGGACCTCGGTTTCCGCATCGAAGACGTTATCAACCAGGAACATGACGCTGCCTTGGGAAACGGCGGCTTAGGTCGCTTGGCAGCATGCTTTCTCGATAGTCTCGCGACGCTGAACTACCCGGCGTGGGGCTATGGCTTGCGTTACCGCTACGGAATATTCAAACAAGAGATCGTGAACGGTTACCAGGTCGAAATTCCAGATTACTGGCTTGATTTCAATCCGTGGGAGTTTCCTCGACATGAGATCACGGTGGACATTCAGTTTTACGGCTGGGTGAGGAAATACGAGGAGAATGGCAAGACCGTCCACTCGTGGCAAGATGGTGAAATAGTCCAAGCCATTGCCTACGACATGCCCATCCCTGGCTATGGCACCAGCACTACGAACAACCTTCGGCTCTGGTCTAGCAAGGCCAGCAGCGGGGAGTTTGATTTCCAAAAGTTCAACGCTGGCGACTACGAGAGTGCAGTGGCTGAACAACAGCGCGCAGATACCATCTCGGCCGTTCTGTACCCGAACGACAACCTCGAAAGAGGTAAAGAGCTCAGACTGAAACAACAATACTTCTGGTGCGCTGCTTCGTTGCATGACATTGTTCGGCGATTTAAGAAAACCCAGAGGCCATGGAGCGACTTTGCCGATCAAATTGCCATCCAGCTCAACGACACCCACCCCACGCTAGCCATAGTGGAGTTGCAGCGTATCTTGATTGACCAGGAGGGTCTTGAATGGGACGAGGCCTGGAACATCGTGACCAGCACGTTTGGCTATACCAACCACACGGTCTTGCCCGAGGCATTGGAGAAATGGTCTGTCCCGTTGATGCAGAACCTCCTCCCGCGACACATGCAGATTATCTTTGATATTAACCTATACTTCCTTCACTCGGTGGAGAAGAGGTTCCCCGAGGACCGGGACTTGCTCTCTCGTGTTTCAATTATCGAAGAGTCGCACCCAAAGATGGTCCGCATGGCCTACATAGCGATCATTGGTTCCCACAAGGTCAACGGTGTGGCGGAATTGCACTCCGACCTACTCAAGACCACGCTTTTCAAAGACTTCGTTGAAATCTATGGCCCCGACAAGTTCACCAATGTCACCAACGGAATCACTCCTCGCCGTTGGCTACACCAGGCCAACCCGCGGCTTTCGGAGCTCATCGCTTCAAAGCTTGGTGGACGTGAGTTCTTGACGGACCTGACGCTGCTCGACAAACTGGAAGCGTTCGTCGATGACAAGGAATTCCGCAAGGAGTGGGAGGAGATCAAGACGGCCAACAAGATTCGTCTTGCCAAACACATCAAAGACACTACCGGCTACAGCGTCAACCCGACTGCCTTGTTTGACATCCAAGTGAAGCGTATCCATGAGTATAAGCGCCAACAGCTGAACATTTTCGGGGTAATTCATAGATACCTGACGATCAAGGCCATGTCACCCGAGGAAAAGAAGCAGGTCTTACCTCGAGTATCCATCATCGGTGGAAAGGCGGCCCCGGGTTATTGGATGGCCAAGACGGTGATCCATCTTGTCAATAACGTCGCTTCTGTCGTGAATAACGACCCGGATATTGGGGACCTCTTGAAGGTGATCTTTGTTCAAGACTATAACGTTAGCAAAGCCGAGTTGATTTGCCCCGCCTCGGACATTAGCGAGCACATCTCAACAGCCGGTACCGAGGGCAGCGGAACGAGCAACATGAAGTTTGTCTTGAATGGCGGTTTGATCATTGGAACCTGCGACGGTGCTAATGTATGTCTGCTCCTTCCCCCTTTTACATGAGCATGCAGCAACTGACACAAGGACTGTACAGATCGAGATCACCCGCGAGATCGGCGAGCAGAACATTTTCTTGTTCGGAAACCTTGCGGAGGACGTCGAGGAGCTGCGCCACCGACATCTGTATGGCGATTTCCAGCTCGATTCCCATCTCGCCAAGGTCTTTGATGCCATCCGAAGCGGCACGTTTGGAGACCCCAACGATTTCTCCGCGCTCATTGCATCCATCGCAGAGCATGGCGATTATTACCTAGTCTCTGACGATTTCAACTCGTACATTACCACGCAGAAGATGGTGGACGAGGCGTTCAAAGATCGAGATGAGTGGCTTGCTAAATCAATCACCAGCGTCGCTCGCATGGGCTTCTTCTCCACAGACCGTGTGATCAACGAATATGCGGACAGCATCTGGAACGTGGAGCCTCTGGCTGTGAAAGATTAGAACACCTGCAATCCTTGCATACATCATTTTGGCCTGTCCTTCCAATCTTCTTTTGTTTGTTCATGAGGGACGTCCTTCTTTGACTTGTTCTGATCAAGCATGCACGTTCCCGTTTGTTCATAGCATATGGCAGATGGTTTTGACGATCACGCCATCGCATTATCAGATTCAATGACCCGTAACGCCATCAATTATTCTTTGTCTTACTCCAGTCCCAACATCCAATAGCAATCATATTGTGAAAGTAGAAGTATCTATATGACTACCAACAACCCTAAGATAATCAATGGCAAAACCGCGCTAAGGTACATGTAATCATAGAATAGCCAAAACAGCACAGAAAGAAGAACAAGGACGAAGAACTGACACCTATACATATATATGATAGATTCTTGTTCAGGACCATACCTGGCTTTCTAAAGCCCAAAAACAAAGAGAAACGCAGAAAAAGGAATAACTAGGTTCATCTAAGTAGATCCCGATCTAGGAAGCACTTAGTTCGGTTATACGTTTCCGTAAATCCGGGACGGCGCGGAGGTGAAGGTCTAGTTCTTCCTTCTCACTGCGGTTGAGGTTGTTTGTTAGCATGTGACTGTTGGCAAAGGACACTGAGCAGTAGGGAGGTAAGGCATGGAAGATATGGGGGGTATGGGATATAAGACGTACTCTTCCAATTTCAATCTTCGTTCCCAATCCAATCCGGTAAAGATATAGCTACCCTGGCCGTCAAACTGCAGGATCTTCTTGTGATACTTCCAGAGACTGCGACGGTGGGAGACGGTCATCAAGGTGGTACCAAGCTTCTTGGCGGTCTCGTACATGACGCGCTCGATCTCCAAGGTAACGGAGGAGGTGCACTCGTCGAGAATGGCGAATTTCGGCCGGTGGTAGAAGAGCCGCGCCATGGCGATGCGCTGCTGCAGGCCGCCCGAGAGCACATCGCGCCATTCCTCCTCGGCGTCCCAGCCGTCGGGCCGGTCGACGACCGAGGCGATTTCGACGATGGAGAGGATTTCGTAGAGGTCGGCGTCCGTGATGCCCTTGGCGCGCATCTCGCGGAGTCCGTCCGGGTAGATGACCTGCTGGCGCAGGGTGCCGCGGGACAGGTACGGTCGCTGCGGGATGTAGAAGATTTCGTCGAAACGGGGTTTCTTGACGGTGCCGCCGTACACGGGCCAGAGGCCGCCGAGGATTCGGAAGAGGGATGATTTACCGCAGCCGTTGGGGCCGACGATGAGAAGGTGGTCGCCGGGGTGGACGGTGAAGGAGAGTTTGCGGACTAAGACGTCGCCGTTGGGGGAGACGATCGGGACGTCGGTGAATTCGATGGAGTCGCTCTCCTCGATGGCGCCGCGGCCGGAGAGGACAGCGGCGTTTTCTTCGGTAGAGGCGGACGAGACGAGTTTCTTTTCGAAGCGCCCGGCGAGGAGGTCGTCCATGACCTCCATGAGGGATGAGACGCGGGCTGTGTGGCCTGCGAGTTCGGAGATTTCTTTGTAGGAGAACATCAAGCGGCCAAAGGCGTCGGATGACGAGAGGAGCATTCTTCTGTTTGTAACAAAACCTGTAGGGTCGGGTTAATTCTAAAGGTTCGTGACAGAATTTACTGGCTACTTGGACTGAGGAACCACTCACTTTCCGTTCGATCACCCATGGTCTGGCTGACTTGGCCGGGGATTTTGACGAAAACGGGTACACTGCACAGGATCAAGCCAAGAGCGCCCCAGAAGTATTTGATGACGAAGTCCTCCATAAAGCCATGGTATAATCGTCTCCGCAGAATGCGATTCACATGCTTGATCAGCGTGAAATAGCCCTTATCGAGTGTGTCCTTCTCCGCTTCATGACCGTGATAGAGGGCCACCTCCTCGCTATAGTCTATTAGTCTTGAATGGAGGAACCGAAATTCTCCCTCCAGACGGGCTTCGTCAGCCACATATCGCCCAAACGGAGGCGTCAGTGCACGCATGACATTGGCCGACAGTTGGACTAAAAGACCCATAATGAACAAGCCTTCGCTGCCCACACTCTTAGAAAGGGAGTAATTATAGATGGCCATGTCGAGAACGGGCTTGGCTAGATTAGAGTAGAGTTCTGCCAGGCTGTCGGAGAATCGAGACACGTCCACCGTGATGAGTTGATCGGGATTCTTGACTCGGTCGTCTAAAGCCGAGATCGCATAGAACGTCATGTTGGTAAGGTATTTCTCATGAATGTGGTCCGTGAGTCGCTTGCGATAGCTAAGGGCAAGTCTGCATTGATGGTAAGACAGCTGGAAACCGGGTTAGCGCGAGGTTATTTCATCCCATACAAACCAAGCCAGGCCACGATTCTGACATACCATGGAATTTGTGAAAGTCGCAGGAACCGCAACAATCATCCACCATACCAGCCCCAGCAGAAAATCTTTCCCACGTCCCCGAACCAAGTTACTGACGAGCCTGCCATCTAGTTCGGCCACGTACAGACTGAGTACCGTCCGAAGCACCAAGAACACACTATGACCAATCAACAATCGGAACTCCTTGCTCCGCCAGCCAGGAATCACGATCTTGAGCAATCGAAGAAGATTCCGGAAGAATTCGCGATTGACCCCGACCTTTTTCCGCGGTCGCTCCTCGGTATCGTCGAGGCTGTTGGTGCCTGGTCGTTTCCGTAATTCCACCTGGTGCCGAGAAGCGGCTTTCTGCTCGGAGATGGCGTTATGGATGCGCTTGGCTAGGGACGCGAAAAAGGCCACGTAGGCGGCGCGTGTAATCCCAACCCGATGGCGAAGGTATAGAGATGTTAAGCTAGAGAGGGTTTGGCGGATCGAGCGCTCGGGGGGAAGGATTTTGGACTGAGCAGCCATCACGACGGCAGGTTTCAGGGCCGCGCATAGAAGACAGAAAAGCGATCTTAGCCAGAATCAACGAAGGACCCCATGACCGGAGAGACACGGCATAAGAGGGGATGTGATAGAACGGCGATGGCGAAGGGAGGAGGTGGAGAGGTTGAGGATGGAGAGGAAAGAGAAGAAGGAGGAGACAGAGGAGGACGATGAGATGACATGGGGGGAAATGCCAAGTGCGCGTTAACATGTGAACGTCTCCCCGGCTTTCTGGGGAACGCGAGGGAGCCGAGGATGAAGACTGACTAAGTGGATCTCCCGCCAGGTGGATCTTCTCCTAGTTCATACTTCATACGGAGTAGTCATACTACTGAATTCATGGTTCGTACATCGTTAGGTATAGCTTACAACATGGTAGAAATCCGTCGAAGAAAGAAAGAAGAAAACAGTATGTACAGGTTGGTAGATTGATCCGGGAGACTTCTCTCTCTCGCCCGAGCAAAAACAGCAGAAGCATTCCACTGCGAAATTAGCGTAGATTACAAATGGAAATAAGATCAAGGTCACGCTGGTCGCTCCCCGACGGACGATAGAAGAAGTATTACATGGCAAAACAAGTGGACCAGCGAGGCAATAGTCGCTGGAGTGGCTTTCCTCCTCATGATGATGATGACCCCTCTGGTGCAGCTTCATGGCCGGGCATCGGAGACGCGGTTCTTTTCCCGCTGTTGATCTGAGCAGCAATCTGGCTCTGCTTAAATTTCTCAAAAGCCTCGGTATCTTGTCTCTGAATGGCCCACAGCTCATCCACGGTCGAGCCAAGCTCCCCGAAAGCCTTGTCCGCTCCGACGCTCTCGAAATGGGATCGGGCCTGGTCTTCATGCAGGCGATCGAGCTTCTCGCGAAGCGCAGACACGTGGGAATCATTGGAAAGGCATGAATCTTCGTCCGCTGGATCCCAATTTGGACTGAGGAATCCGCGCCGAATGTTTTGTCCAAGACGGTGCGCATGACCTTCCTCGGACGTCAACGCCCGCGAATGGAAAGATGTGATCGAGCTGGACCGAGAGAGTCGGACGGCATATTGATCGGTGTCCTCATCATCGACGGCAGTTTCATCGGTCGAATTGGCGAATTGTGGAATACCAGGAACAAGTGGCACATTTCCGCCCTCGCCGGAGTTTTGAGAGCTTGTTTCTGCGTTGACAGATATGACAGGCTGCGGGACAATGCGCGTTTCTGGGTATTCATCCTCAAATCGCTGGATCATCCTGTGCAACGTGAAGTCAAGGAACTGGAGGCGTCCTGTTGCCAAAGTCATTAGCACCACATCGAAGCCTGAACATGATTTTGCAAGAGAAAACTTACTGTAGTTAGCGTCGTTCCCGGCTCTGTCCTCACGAACAAGAGCCGACTGAATCCTAGTCCGAATATTACGAGCCGAATCCAGTAGATTCTTGGACATGTCGCGAGGACGCTTGGTAATGTAGGGCCTGGACCTTCTGTGTCTAGGCGTCGTCGTACCACTAGGAGGACCGGACTGATCTCCCGGCAAATGATTATCCAGATTTCCGAGACATACACCGAGAGCTTTGACGACACCTGTGCCTCCAATAACATAGTCCTCATCAGGAGCGGGTTCGTCATCCTCCTCACAAGGCTCATCCCCACCATTGATTCCGACAATATGCTGCAAAATTTCTGGCACCGGTACCGTGTCCCGTGTCGCCGAGGGGTCGGCCGGTTCAGAAAGTTCCGCTTCGAGAGCACCCCGTTCCAGGTTCTGAAGGCAGTAAGCCACGATCTGGGATGCGAGAGCCTTAACAACTTCGTTGTTCTCTGCGCTGGGCACTTCAATATCAACTGCTATGATGGACCGCGACACCCGCACCGCTGCCATTAGGGAAGCGTATACCGCACAAGCTTCCTCCTGGCTAGCGGGGTCGGTCGCAGCGGCCAGTGCTGTGATCGATGGGTTCTCCAAGATATTCAAGTGGCATAGACTAGGACACTCCGGAAGCACTTCTGCAAGAGCGATGGCATGGTCCGCAGAAATATTTACGTCAGCCAAGTGAATGCGTTTAAGCGAAGGCATCTTCGGCAGAAAACGCCTGAATGTTGCTAGTGCATCTGGCTGCCTCGAAAAAAGCTCCGGATTATGGGAAAAATCAATAAACCGGAGATCGGAGAGGCGAGTCAACCCCTGAAATAGTGGGTAGATGGCAGATGGTGTGAGAGCACAATCTGCCAGACTGAGCGCGTATAGTGGCTGGCCTTTCTCAATGGCGGAGCTGATCAAATCTAAATGATCACAGATGGGGTTTCCACCCAGGTCCAAACCCTCGCATTTTCCTGATTTAAAGCAGCGAACGATATGCTCCAAGCCCTCCCTCGTCAGTTCGTTGTTGGCAAAGCCAAGCCTTCTCAAGCCAACGGTCGTAGCTGCGTCGCAAATCTTCTTGACCCCGTCTGTGGTGGGTTTACAATCGCTCATCAACAACTCTTCCAAATGATCACCGCCAAAGCGTTTAGCAAGTGATTGAGCGAACGTAGCTGCAATATCAAGGGACTTATCGGTAGGGGTAGCGTCGTTGAGCGTAGCAGGCGATTCTGGAAAAGGAATGCCCGATAAGTCAATAGCCTTCAAGGATTTTGAGAGGTGAATAAAGAGACAGATGTGGCGCCATCCTTCTTTGCCAATTTTGGGGTTGTCCTTCAGCGATAATTTCTCCACAACGCTGAACCGCTCCTGCCTCCCTAAAGTTTGAGGATCTGATTTTCGGACTCGCCTGCGCCTGTTTTTCATATGTTCGGCAGATTTCGTCGAAAGAAGGGCAGCAAGGATTGCCCGCACCGAGTCATCTGTCAAGGCACATTTATCAAGGATAAGTTTCCGAACTGGAACGACAGCCAGCCAGTCACTGAAGGTGGCAGTATCCTGGGAGGTCATGGGGAAGTTAGTCAAGTCAAGAACACCAACGGTGCCTGGAGATTCTGCAAGCGTAGAGGATGGCGAAGATATTTCGTCGACAATTCTCTTCAAGACCGGCGTCTCCCGTAGTTGGCAGCAACGTCGGTAAATCCGAACCGGATCGGTTGTAGGATGACTCTGTGTTTTAGCACGCGAGACGCCAGGTACAGGTGGTCGAGTGTCATCTTCGTCATCGGCAGTCAGCTGCATCGGTATCGAGCCGTTCGCTTCGGCTTGTCTCCGTTTTCGTTCTCTTCGTTCTCTTCTTTCCTCCTCGGACCGCTTCTTTTTTTCTTGCTTTCGCGTAGGTTCCTTGCCTTCCCCTGCTAGTTTGGCTTCGTTCTGGGAATTTTCTGATACGGATGCGGCTTTGGAGGGACTGGTGCTATTATCTGAACTTTGCTTATCCTTTTCGACTGCTGCTGCCTGCGGATGTTTCAGAGCAGAAGCCTCATCTCGTTCCTTGGATTTCGAGTTTGATCTTTTGACTTTATGGCCATTTGATTCGGGAACTGTCCGCCGCTTGCTGCTGGCAGGGGGACTTTCTTCATCGGACTCTCGACGAGAGATTCCAGCAATCTCAACATCGACCGAAAAGGCAACACGACGTAGTTTGGCCTGATTTAAATCCGGAATTTTGCAGCGGTCCCGGTCCTGGTCAAGGTTCATGACGCGGCGCTCACATACAGTGCCGTTTTGAGTCGACCGCCCCGATCCACCAGCACCAACCGAGAGCTTCCGAAACGCATTGTGAAGGAAAGAAGGCCCTTTAGGCGAGGTCGAAGCAACCGAGTTATAATCATCCTTCTTCTCGTCCTCCTTTTCTCTAGGAGAATAAGCGGCACCAAACGGATTGTGCATATCGAGTTTTGAGGCCGGCGAGCTTGTCTTGGGGTTAGGTTGTGCCTTGAAACTCGACTGCGAAGGAGGCGTCGACCCCGAAGAGAACTTGGAGCTTAGACTCGAGATCCATGAGTTCCTCCTCCCGACAATCGGCTTCGGCGCACTCTTTTGAGGGGCCGGCGTCGTTCCGGCACTTTTCCCATCGGCCGGTTTGTCATCGGATTTCGCATCATCTTCCGCCTGAGAGGTAGGTTTAGTTTCCGTCGTCGATGCCGGCTGTGCTTGGGGAGGTTGCGCGGGTCTTCGATCGACAGAGGTTGTCCTCTCCGGTTTCGATTTCGGTGCGACGGAGGTCTCGCAGTCGACATTCGGCCGGTCGCTAACGACAGAGGATGCTGACTTGCACCGGGACAAATTATCTGGGGTTCGATTAGAGTCACGCTCATTGACGCACACACAAGGGCGTACTGCAAGCCAGTCAGCGACCGAGGGCCACGCTCACCTTTCTGCGTGTGATGAAGCCAGCTGACATCCACGGTTTCAACTCCCTCCATGATGAACATCGAGGCTACCGGCCTGCTGGAGCTAGAATTCCTGAGGATGGCCGGGGGTCCAGGTAAAGTATATGATGAAGTATATAGTATGCGAATGTAGAATGACGGTTGCCCTCATGTACAGCGCATGCTCCGGGTGACGTGTAGGGCTATGCTCTGTGAAATCGACGGCGAGACGATGTCAAGACGATCGTACGATGGATGTTCCAAGAAAAATCGATAAGATGCGTTTCTCTCCGGCGAAGGATTACAAACACTCCAGGTAGGACTGTTCCATTACGGCATGGCGGCGGAGCATGCTGGACATGATGTGTATGGAAGAGAACAGTGGCGGCGGGGATGGAGCGTAGGTAATGCTGGAAAATTTGAGAAAGGGGATCGAGACAACTAAGGGGGGAGAAAAGGGGTGGAAAGGTAAATGAAGGGCAAGAAAGAAAACGTTGAGAAGGGACCGACGAGGCGACTTCGGAGATAGAGAGGGAGAGGGAGAGAGAGACGGTTAGATGATTAGATCATAACGGGTAGTACGGTCAAGTACGGGAAAGGGAGGGAATTCCTGGTGGAGACTGGAAGGAAATTTGGGTACGGCGGGCGCAGGTGACCGTCGTAACTAAGTATGGAGTAATTTTAATAACTTAATACGGTGGACTTCCGGACGGAGTAGGTGGACATGCGCCTACTGGTACAGACTACAGTACCATGCACATGGCTACGTAGGTACATCTCTACACCTGCCACTCCCCCTATTCTTCCGCAAAAGTCGGCGATGTTCATAAGGTATGTACAATCGCCACTCATTCACTCGACACGCTGCCAAGAACACGCACCGTAGTCTAGTCCTTTGCTGCCCCACAAATCAATCGATAGTACTTCCATGATGGGCCTTTTGGGTATCATCTACGGACTGACGGAGTATCGCCCTCTACTCCGTGGTCCCGACTGTCGCTGCCCATAGATTGCTTGATATGTCCTTTTTATAAATATATCCGCAATATACATGGTTCTATAGTCTAGTGGTTAGGACGTTCGGTTTTGAGTCAAAGGGGCTTTAAACCCCTAAAAACACACCCCTTCAATGGGGTGAAGAACACTCTCCGAAAATCGCCGGTTCGAACCCGGCTAGGACCTTCAAAGATCTAATTTTTTTTTCTGGCCGATTGCTGCCCTCCCGTAAAGGGCAGTTGGGTTTAAAACATGCTTTGGTATGAATTTTAGGCATTAAATCAAGAAAATGTTGCTGTAGGATCGGAGAAAATGCTGTATCTATGCCATAAAGAATCAGATTCGATAATTCAGCGGTGGTTCGATATGACATAGAGATTTATCGTTGAAGGCGATTGATTCTTGTTGCATGATGTCTATGAAATTCAGTGATACCTCGTATCAGGACTATTGCGCATACCTACCTTACTGTGTAGGTAGCCTACCCACATATATGTACACCGTGTACGACAGTATCGTACTCCGAGATGGTTCTGGTCTTAGATAAACTGCTTACTGAGAAGTCCCCAATCAGAGCGAAGGCATTTCTAGACCCGGCAAACCCGAAAAATTTCCTCTCTCTATGTGCGTGTAACAGATCTCGTGTTAGATTATTTTGAAAGTATCCGTATGACAGGCCGCATCTTAATTAAAAAAAAAAAAAAAAAAAAAAAAAACCAACGTTCATACGGAGTCGGTATTGAATGCGTTGTTGATATTTTCTTCTTCCCTGGTCCACCGTGCTGGTGCCATAGTCCATACCGAACAGCGGGGCGGTTGATCGGCTGGGTGTCGGTGAATCTCAAATGGAAGACTGGAAGTGTTCCTCAATACTCCGTAGGTAGAAACATTCGCACTGATCGCTAGAAATTCCCGCGTGTGATAGGTATACCACGTTCGCTGACCGGCCGATATGTATCACCCATCATCACAGCAGGAAATTATCCGCGGATGCATGCGACAGGAATGAAAACCGTCAAGAAGTGCCGACCAAATCATGGCGCGAGTCTATGGCGTAATGACCGCCCAACAGCCAACCGCACCTGAAGATCGTCGGCAGAGATCAGGTGATGCGTGTGGGGCCGAGGGACTAAAAAATTAGTCTGGTCTAGCCTCGAAAAGACTACCCAGAGACTTTTAGAGGGACGAGTGTGTAACTTGACTTCCTGAGGCGGTCTTCCTTGATTGTACAGAGTACAGCGTGCAGAGTATGACAGTGAAATGAGAGAGAAAGCAGGTAGCTGAATCACATGGGACGCCCTGACCGGAGCGAAATTATCTGGCCATGGACAAGGTGAGATGCCTTCTTGGGGAAGATGTTCCGATGGACCCTCGATGCATGTTGCCCGAACGGGAACCAGCTAGGGCATCGAACCTCAGTGTCACACTGACACTTACACAGTACACACCGCCTGCCGGGTGTTGGTGGGGCGTGAAAATTGAACAATTGTACGGATATTCCACCTTTCCTACTCTACTAGTAGTCAGTAGTATGCAACAGAAACGAATCCCTACTAACTACTCATCGATTTACGACCAGGGCAGATTATGAATGATTCAAGGTAAAAATGAAATTCTTGCAGTCCCATCCCGTAATTGCTCCGAAGTAACAAATCAAAAAAAACAAAATTTCCCCTGGATATAACAGACACGGTCGTAAACGATTCATCAAAGATCTACAAGAAATTCAGCAAGAAGAAACATATTTCCCTCCTGCGATGGGTCTCTGGTTTTGGTTCAGAAGTAAACTTTTGTTTTGACTATCGTACCCATTTAATTAAAAATTTTCATGCACGATGGGCCGCTTAAGCAGCAAGCTCGCGGATCTTCTGCTCGACGCGGGCCTTCTTCTCGTCGTGAGAAAGCTTCTTCTGCTGGTACTTCTTGCTCTCGGCCTTCCACTGCTCCTTGGTCTTCTTGGGCTCGGCGTCCTCATCCTTCTTGAAGGGGTCCTCACGGATGGCCTTGTGGGCCTCGGTGTAGAGCTCCTCGATGTCACCAGCCTCGACGCCAGCGTCAACGTACTTGTGGAACTGACCACGGAAACGCTCCTCATCGTCGTCGGCAAGACCCTCCATGTACTCGGCGACGTGGCCACCGAAGATGTAGTTGCGGAGAGTCTCGGCATCGAGCTCCTCGGACTCGATATCGAAACCGGGGAAGCGGTTCTCGGAGTGGGGGACGTAGATACCACCGTCGGAGGCACCCTTCATGGCAGCGAAGACACGGGCACCGGTGGAGGTACGGGCAAGACCAACGTCAAGGAAGGCCTTGAAGGGGCGGCGGCTGCCGTCGTCGGTCTCGGCGGCCTCGGTCATGGTGTACTCGCCGTCAGCCTCCTCAACGCCGGTGAACTGCTCGTCCAGGCCGAGCTTCTTGAGGGTACGGCGGGCAAGGAGCAGACCGGTGGCGTAGGCGGAAGCCCAGTTGGTCAGACCGTTGGTGATGCCATAGCGCTTGAGCTCGTGGGCGTAGGCGCTGGCGAAGACCTTGTCACCGGAGATCTCAGAGTAGACGATCTGAGTGATGATGTCCCGGTTGGTGAAACGCACAACGAGGCGGTACTTGGGAGCGTTGTACTTGTTCTTGGCCTGGGTGATCAGGCGCTTACGGGCATAGTAGTCGGTTTTACCCTCTCTTCTGCGGCGGTACTTGGTCTGGAAGCGGCTGTAAATTGACAAGTTAGCAAGTTGATCTTTATTTTTTTTTTTTCCATGTTCGAAAAGATCTGATTGAAACTCACCTGAAGTACGCGCTGCTCTTGACAGTCTTGTGGTAAGGCTACAAGGAAACAGCCGAGTCAGCAATTCACGCTTCAGAAAATTTGTCCGAAGCAACTTGCGGGGACCCGTAAAACTCCAGCCCTAGAGCGCGAAATTCGCATCTCTCAGGAACATGGAGAGGAAACTGAATCATAATATAGAGGATGTCATCCGCTTGGGATGAGAGTTCAACTCACCATCTTGACTATTGCCGCTGGCTGAGTACCCGGATGTCGACGTTGGCTGGGAAAGAAAAGAAAGAGAAATTCGTGGGCTGCTTTTGTGGATGGTTTCGCTTAGCGTGGCTGCATCCCGTCGCAAAACCGGGGTCGGCCACGACCACCAGGGAAATTCGCCATGGAATTGATTAGTACTGTATTCCAGTGTTTGCACGAATGGCGCTCGATTTACAGAAATACTATTATTATCCTTATAATTATTGTCTTCCTTCGGAATGAAATATCTGTCCATGCGCTTTGGTCAAATCTAGTATCCTCCCTTTCCTGTCGCCACCCGATCTTATCTTAGTGCGACAACTGGTGGCCTCAGGCAGAAAGACGGAAGGCGTTGGCTATGGCGTAGAGAATGCTCTATAGTTCTAGTTTCAACTTCTACCTTGATTCACTGAATTGATTATGGTCTTTCAAGGTCAGATAAGATTATCTGCTCTAAAAGAAAGGAACTGAGGATTTAAAGGGTGGATTAGAGGATAATGCCGAAGTGGAGTTGATACGAATAAATTATAAGTAGTCTGAAATAACAAGAGCGAACGGATCTTTAGAACTGCGCTTTGCTATCGTCAAAAATCGGCAAGAAAATGGATCTCAATCATACGGGTCTTGTACAGTAGAAGCTGTCTGGTGCCGAATTTAAATGGAATGGCTATGGTCCTGCTTGAATCTGATCTTGACAATGAGGACCCTAGTTAATGGGAACGCATTATCTAAATCGCCTGGCTCTAATGTCTATACTCATGAAAGTGAACCATCCCAGTGAATTCTGGCAGTATCCAAAATGTTAACTCTATCGTGTGTACGTCGCATGGGTTTTTGTACACCGCCACCAAGTGAACGCTTCAAGCCCTCACAATTTAGCTCTGTCCTGATTATCCAGAAGTTGCAGGCCGGTGATTTTCTCGAGCTCCCTGACTGCATCTTGCGTCTTCCCAAGATTGACCTTGACCGTTCTCATCCCAGCCTTCTTTGCGCCCTTCAGATTCTCTCCTATATCATCAAAGAAAACAATATCGGATGCGCTGGCACCCTTCATCCCTTTCTTCTTCGCCATCGCATCCATTTCATTCACTGCGGCCGCGTAGATCTTCGGATCGGGCTTCCTAAGCCCCGTATGCGCCGACGAAATGAAGAAGTCGAATGGCGCCCTGATCTTGGCGGTGTCGTTGTTATAGGGGTGACCATCAGGGAACTGAACCGTGTTCGACAGAGCGCCGAGAACGAATTTCCCCGATTCCTTCAATTTCCGCAGCGCAGGGAACATATAAGGATCCGGCTCGCGGGAGATCCGCATCATTTCCCAGAAGAGCCATTCTGCGTCTAATTCCGGCAAGGGAGGGAGTACCGAGGCATCGCCTGTCGGTTTTCTGAGGTGGGTTTCATGGTACTTTCGCCATAACTCCGGATTTTTCAGGTCTGAATTGAACGCAGTGAAGAAATCGGCGTCTAGTTTGATTTCGCCGCGCTCTAGTTTGTGCCAGCTGCCGTTGGGCGAGGTGCGCGAGATGCTGAAGTTTACCCATCCGGTGGGAATTTTGTTGGCGATTTCGTAGTCCAGGATGGCTTGGAATGGCGACACAACCTATAATATGATTAGCTTTAAAGTGAGGGTCTGGGTGATTGGGGATGTGTTGGCCTTACACACACGCCTCCAATGTCGAAGAGTAGGCCTAGCGGCTGCTGATTGTCCGCCATGACGGTTTCAGTGGTTGAAGAGAACCGTCGCCTAACAAGTGATATTTCGGATGAGATATGGGGAGCTACCAGAGCTCTGACTATAGTATTTCACAAATGAAGACCAAGCTGGTCATTGTTGACGTTCCTGATGTTGCGGAGAAACAATGGGTGATAAAAGGCGAGGATTGCCGAGGTTAGATAGCAGCGATATACTTGACCATCTACGGTAAGTTCGGTGCCGCGGTAATAATAGTTCTGCCTCAGGCTCCCATTTCGCCCAAATTGCTTTGTCTGCCTCAGGTTTCCATTGCCTCAAAAACGACCACCTGACCACCTGTATGTCACCAACGCTGGACGGTTTTGTAGAGAGAAATCGCTCGAATCACTGCAGGCAATTACCAAGACTGGACTAGTGGTTACATTCGGGAAAGGAGTTCGAACAGAGTTCGCATGAACCTGCTATGATGTAACCCACTGCTCGATCCGCGGCTCCGGTCCATCCAAGGATAATGATGGTTTCTTCTAATTTGAGATCACGCCGAGTATGTATAATATAAATTAAAATCTATTTGAAGTTGTGCGCCGGGAGTTCTCTATCAATCGCCGGGTGGAAATGCGAGCTTTCGATATTGCAGCAACTGGATCACATCAACATGCCACAACCCTCCGAGACACAGCCCTACGAGACACGAGACTCGATCAAAGACATATGGGGCCCTCGCACCCCCTACAAACATGAATGGCCGACTAGATACGACGAACATACCATCGAAACCCCTGACAAATGGGTTCAAAGTGCCTGTGTTCTCTGCAGGTTAGTATACCACCATTCACTCTAAGTCGCTCAAATCCTAACAATAGATAAAGCAATGGATGCGGAATGGATGTCGGGGTCAAGGATGGCAAGATAGTTGGCGTGCGCGGCCGCGTCGCTGATCGGGTCAACAAAGGCAGATTGGGCCCAAAAGGACTGCACGGGTATGCTTTCTCATGGTAATTCTGGGACATGGAACTTGGTGCTAAAGCCTATAGGTGGACGTCAATATCGCATCCTGATCGGCTCAAGTGGCCGCTTATTCGGCGCAATGGCCAGCTTGAACGCGCTACTTGGGATGAGGCGATGGATTTGATTGTCAGACGAACGCAGGAAATCCGTTCGCGCCTCACGAATCATGGCATCGGGTTCTACACGTCTGGCCAGTTATTCCTGGAGGAGTACTATGTGTTAGCTATGGTTGGGAAGGCCGGGTTGAATACTTTGCATATGTAGGTATCCATTAGATCCTGGTTAAGGGACACGCGAGGAAACGTGGAGCTTGTTATATTTCGCCCCCAGGTTTCAAGCTAACATCACTTAGGGATGGTAACACCAGGCTTTGCACAGCGACAGCCGCAGCCTCAATGCGGGAATCGTTCGGGTCCGACGGCCAGCCAGGTTCCTATTCCGACGTTGACTACACCGACTGTTTGTTCATGGTAGGCCACAATGTTTCAGCAACTCAGACAGTCCTGTGGTCTCGCATTCTGGATAGACTCGATGGTCCGGATCCGCCAAAGCTCATCGTCGTCGATCCAAGGCGGTCCCAGACTGCAAAACGAGCAACAGTCCATCTAGCAGCCAGGAATGGGACAAATTTAGCTCTGCTAAATGGGATTCAGAACTGTCTGTTCCAGAACGATTGGGTCAATTGGGACTACGTCCATGCACACGTTGTTGGGCTGGATGAGCTGCGGAAAACGGTCGAGCAATACAGCCCGGAGTACGTGCAAAGCATTACCGGGGTTCCCAAGGTGAAGTTGGAGGAGGCAGCTCGAATCATTGGGACAACAGACGCACTTCTATCGACCGCCCTGCAGGGAGTCTACCAATCGAACCAGGCAACTGCGAGCGCATGTCAGATCAATAACATCAATCTTCTCCGTGGGCTGATCGGTAAACCGGGCTCTGGGATTCTGCAGATGAACGGCCAGCCCACGGCGCAAAACAACAGGGAGACCGGATGTGACGGAGAGTTTCCTGGTTTTCGCAATCACGAAAACAAAGCGCATATGCAGGAGATCGCAGATCATTGGAACATTGACTACATCAAGATGCCCCATTGGAACCAACCCACACACATCCAGAATATGCTCAAGTTTATCGAGAATGGGAGTATAGAGATGCTGTGGGTCTCTGGCACAAACCCAATGGTCAGCTTGCCGCACCTTGCCAAAGTTCGTAAGCTCTTGACAAAGCCGGACCTCTTCCTTGTGTGTCAGGATATCTTCCCAACTGAGACGACTGCAGTGGCGGACGTCGTGCTGCCCGCCGCACAGTGGTCTGAAAAGACCGGATGCTTCACTAACGCAGATCGCACGATGCATCTAGCCAACAAGGCGGTCGATCCCCCAGGTGAGGCTCGGTCTGACCTGGACATTTTTCTGGATTTCGCCCGGAGGATGGAGTTCAAAGACAAAGAAGGCAACCCCTTGTGTCCGTACAAGGAGCCTGAAGAGGTGTTCGAGGCTTGGAAAAGAATGTCGTTCGACAGACCGTGCGACTGCAGCGCCCTCTCCTACGCAAAGCTACAGGGTGGGTCTGGTATCACCTGGCCGTGTACGGCTGAATATCCCCTGGGTCGCGAGCGGCTTTTCGATGACGGAAAGTTCTTCACGGATGAAGACTACTGTGAGAGCTATGGCCATGATCTGGAAACGGGAGCGCCCTTTACCAAAGCCCAGTATACGGCGATGGCACCAGCCGGACGCGCAATTCTAAAATCTGCCCATTACGTGCCCCCAATGGAAGAGCCAGATGAAAACTTCCCACTGCGGCTTTCAACGGGGCGGAACGTGTACCACTTCCACACACGTACCAAGACAGCTCGCAACCAGCGTCTACGACAGGCATACAAGGAGCCATCGGTGCAAGTTTCCAAGACCGACGCACAGGCGTTACGGCTGGTGGATGGAGAGATGATCGTCGTTAAGTCCAGGAGGGGTCAGGTCCAGCTACCTGTTTCCATAGGCGTGATTGAGGATGGTCATGTGTTTATCACATTTCACTTCGGGGACCTTGACAGTGACGGAAGAGCCCGTGCGGCGAATGAGCTGACTATAGGTACAGTTCCTTAGCCCCTTTGCCAAGTTTCACGAACTGATGATGTGTTCAGAGCAATGGGATCCGATTTCCAAGCAGCCAATGTTCAAATCTGGCGCTGTTCGGATCGAGAAATGTGTACACAAAGAAGGCGAAGATGATATACAGGCCAGGGAAGGACTGTCAGAAGCAAGAGCCACCGTTCAGGAGAAGAAGCCAAATACCAGCTGCCCTGAGATTGGCCGTGAGGACCGAGGCGAACGCAAACGCCGATTGGAGCTGTGGTTGGGAGCGACAGAGGAAGCTCTCATCAAATTGGCGGAGCTGTATGAGGAACTTATCCCGCGGCTTGTTCTTGATTTCGAAGTGCAATCAGGTCTCCATATCATGAGGCGGCTTACTGGAGAGATCATCGAGCGGCTGCAGCCCCAAGTGAAAAAGTATCACGAAGCTCAACAATATGGCAGAGCAGTTACCCAACGCCTAGTGGACGCTATAATACCCACTGCCGAAACGGGCGATCCGTATGAGGCGCTTGCGGCTCTCCAGGCCTTGAAGCTGTTTCTGACACACATCGAGAATCACCTGAGCGCGTTGCTTCCAGCTAGTCAGGCACTGTGGGATACAGAGTTTGTAGCAGCGGTCAACGATAGTCTGACGAACATCCTTCGACAACAGGCGTGGATAGCGCAACAAATCAAAGTTAAGAGCCCACAAACTCTTCTAGTTCCTGTGTCGGTTCCCGAGGAGTTGCATCAACCATATTCGAGCTTGGCCGGAACCTTGCGGTGCTAAAATGTGGGACAACTGGAAGACCAAGATTGTCAATACTCATTATGACGTCAGATAATTGCGACCTCAATTGTTTAGTGATTGAATGATATCTATTTTCCTCTTCGACCATGCCAGGCACTCACGGAAACGCAAACCGAAAAGCAAACATGGCACCGGTAAAGGGCTTAGTACTCGCGGGTGGCACTTCTTCACGAATGGAAACTCGAAAAGAACTCCTTTCATTCCATGAGGATGTGCCCATGTACAGACAGTTAATCGCGGTGCTTCGCGACGCTCTACCTAAAACAGATACGATTTATCTGTCCATGCGAAATAGAGCCGCCAGTCAGGCTCTTCCGGAAATCGCAACCTCCGAGACAGATTGTTTTGACTTTAACGACGACAGCAGAAAGCTCTCGGTCCAGG
This sequence comes from Aspergillus sp. S1802E, assembly GCA_023627535.1. NCBI lineage: Eukaryota > Fungi > Ascomycota > Eurotiomycetes > Eurotiales > Aspergillaceae > Aspergillus > Aspergillus sp. S1802E. Next base: position 720,048 of record JAMAHN010000015.1, read on the forward strand.
TTATTTACGACGATGATGCAAAAGAAGGCTGGGACGATGAAGTAGGACCAGCGGCCGGGCTCCTAGCCGCGAATAAGCGTGATCCAGATGCAAATTGGCTTGTAATTGCATGCGACTATCCTTTTCTAACAGCGGGTGCACTGAAGCAACTGCTTCAGCATTCAGAAGATGCGCCAGTTACGTGTTTTGAGAACGAGAGTGGCTGGTATGAGCCTCTTTTAGCATTGTGGACACCTCATGCCCTGCATGTACTGGCGGACAATGTTCGGAAGGGCATTCTCGGTCCCAAATCTGCTATAAAAGCGGTAAAAGGACAGGGGATCCGGCCCTTGGAAGAACGGTGGCTGTTTAACACCAATGACCAGATGGAGTGGCAACGAGCGTTGGATCTCAGAGATGAACACACTCCAAACGACGGAATGCATGTCGGTTAGTGACTGGTCACGATACTGACTGTGTCCCCGGTATGGATTTCAGCGACTCCAGCCGGAATATGAAGCCAGCAATCGGCACCAAGGAATGGCTTGATCTTCGACGGACTATGCTCCATTGGGGTCACTTCCAAGCAACCTTGGGCACGACGGTGAATCATCCCAGGTCGAAACACATCAAGGTCCTTGGGCACCTTGAACAGCGGCTGTGACGCCATACCGTATGCGGTTGGCCATTCGCGATGCTCAGACTCCATCACCCTTGCTTCTAGCACTGGCTCTAGCGGCTGGCCCTGTAGGAATTTTAGGTACGGCACAACTAAAAACTGCAGACAAGCTGCACTGGCCACCGGGTTCCCGGGAAGCCCGAAGAAAGGTATCTCATCCGTGTCAACTCGGGCGTCACTATCAACAAATCCAGCCTTAGGACTAAGGATCTTCGCAAAAAGTGCCGGATGGCCGGGTCGGATCGCGATCCTGTGAAAGACATGTCGGGCTTGCAGAGCGTGCAATGCATATGGTACAAAATCAAATTTGCCTGTAGATACTGCCCCGGTAGTAATCAGAATATCATATCGATTCATCATTACAGCCCTCCGAATCCCGTGTGTCATCTCTCCCTTGTTATCTCCCAGTATACCAAGAAAGTCGACTTCAAACCCCTGCTCTTGAAGGCTAGCGGTAATGTAAGGCCCGTTGGCATCTGGGATGCGATGCAGGCTAGGTGGGCAGTCCTTGTCCAGCTCTGGTCCGGTCGAAAAGACGCAAACGACAGGCTTTGGCCTTACGGATACTTCGAAGATACCGACTGACGCGAGTGCCATGATGTGCGATGGCTGAATTATTCCATCGGCGGAGACAAGGACGTCACCTTGGGAGAAGTCCCCGCCGGCCAATCGTCTGTTTTGTTGGAATGTGGCAGGTCTTTCGACCTTTATGCAGGGACATCCCGAGACACTGACTAGTGTGACGTCCTCCAAGCGTATACAGCAATCAAATTGCAGGTTGGGAGTAGATTGGGGAAAGGGTGCACCTGTCATGATCTCGACACATGGGGGGATATCTGAATCGGTGTCGGGCTCGATCGAAAGTGGTTCATCTCCTGCCGCTATCGCGCCACAGATGCGGAACATGGCTGGAATGTCTCCAGAAGCCGACCGTGTTGCCGCAGAATTGAGCGCGTAGCCATCCATGGCAGACGTGTCAAATCTGGGCGTCGACTTCTGACATCGAAGGGTCATGTGAGAAATTCGATTGACAGCTTTGTATATCGATACTGTCTCGACCTTTGATCGGAAGCGTATCGCATCGTACTCGGCCTCGTGGCGGATCAGTTCCAGCGATTCCAGATATGGCAGTGGCATTGCTGTAGATGTGAGGGTTGTCGAGGCGTACAGGGTCTTGTGCGACTGAGCAGTCTTAGAAGTACTAAAAGCACCTATGGTTAACGTCATGTATCAATGACGTCATCTCAACAGGATAGCAATTGCTACTCTGTTTCTGTTCACATCTCGAAAGGATGACTACTGAAGCTTTCCTTATCGGTACAGGGTAGGCCAGGGTCGAGGCGAGAAGATGTATGGAAGTGAAACAGTCCGTGTTATCACATTGCGCGTCAGTTGCTATCAGATAGCGATTGCTTAGTCAAGAAGGCGGTTTGGAAAAGTCTGGCAGAACCTCTCGATAGTTGGCGGTCTACCGGTAATAGTATCATAAGTCCCTACGGAATGCTGACCGGATCAGCAAAGCAGGGCCACAGATATTGTGATTTTTGACATGTTGAAGATGAAACCCTCTATGAAAATACATACAGTGCATCCACTTGTATCCTCTTTGATAACAGACAGTCAGGTGAAAAAGCGCGTCGATCAATAGTAAATGTAAGTCCCGTGAATGGTGTCAGTAGTCACGTGCTAGCGTGACCTATCGATGGGCCATCGCGTATCTCGTCCTTCATCTTTTGGCTTCTCCACGGCACGCAGTGCCATCGCGATGGCGCAATGGACTCGACTCGAACCATACCCGAATTAAAATCCTCTTTTCTCCGGGCGCAAGTGCGCATTTTATCGGAAAATCTCGAAGCGCCCGAGGACTGGAAACAATACGCGACCGATCCGGACAACGATGAACTGACCGATAAGGTGGTGGGGGATGCCTTACAGAAATGTACTCTAGGACCCCAGCTGTTTCCTTTTGATATCGCGTAGGATTCCCGGGCGGCTCTACTGGGATGAGCTTGGGAATTCAATTTCTAACCTAACCTGCTTCTAGTGAATGTGGCCTTAAAACAGCATAACCGGATTGTTTACTCGTCGCAGGCGATCCATCATGTCGCACAGCAAATCGCCAGTCTCTATTGGACATCAATCACCCAGGCCTCGCGCAACCAGAATTCTCTCGAGAGGGGGGTCGAGAAGACCGTGGATTTGTCAAATCATATGTGCGGTTGGCCCGATTGTCTCCTCCCTTGCCGATGGAGATCGGCTCGCTGACCCGTCGCGATGCGACTTAGGAATATCAGTCAGTTACCGATGGAACTCAATGATTCCTTGACAAGCGAGGAAGATAGTCAGAGGTCTGCTATTACTACTATTCAGCTATGGACCCGGCCCTCATCTGACTGACGGCGGTCATGCAGATATCGACAACTCCGCGAACGTCTGATCGGTCTTGACAAACGGCGGCAGCAGCGACAGCGACGTCTAGACCAGCTGCGACAATTACACCATCTGCTCCAACCGTTCCAAGAACCCCAGGAGAACATCCAACCGAACCTTGTCACTCGGGACGGAGAGCTGATGAAGGAATTGGAGAAAATGAGAATGTTGGTTGCGCGGGTTGGAGGTCGGATTCATCAAACGCAGCGGCCGGGCAATAACCAGGAGAGCACGGCAACCTATTCGCTGGGATCCGATCAGAAGATAGCAGACCTATTTGATATGACGTAATGACTGAATGGAACGTCTAGTACAAGACTACAACGGTCGAGAAGAGGAGCGAAAAGGGTGGGGGGCCTTGGACAAGAGTCCGGACCAACAGCAGCAACAAGAAACAGAACACAACCAAACAAAAAGGACAAGGAAACGCTAGAAAAGCCGAGTTTAGACACGGCGACGACGGAAAAGAAACCCAAAGATTAGGCAACTACGGCGTTCGTCGTATAATAGTCGAGTAGGCATGTTCATGCCCACCCTAGTTTTTGGAAAGTCATGTATACAGCCGAAACTATCTGGCCAGACTAGTAACACAAATGCATGGGACGCTCCCTTCACCTCCTTGCACTGCAGGCTGCAAACCTCTCACGATCGTTTGTTTATCTTGTTCGAGTGCAAGGGGCGCAGGATTGGAAACAAGTTGACTGCATCTGCAGCAATCCCAGGTTGTCGGAGTGTGACAGGAAGGAGCAACGCGAGCGTAAAAATAAGAGCAAAAGGTTAAAAATAAAAATAAAAATCCAGTCGAATAAAATTAGAGTGGACGTGCTTGATCAAATCAAATCAAATAGACAAGAAAACCCAATGCGACGTTGTGACCCGGAGAGTCGTTTCTTTTCCTTTGCAATTCCCTACCTTACCTGCCGACCTGGTCTTCTCTTGCCCATGGTAGCATGTTTCTTCTTCGTCTTTCCTCGAAGGCCTACTTTCTTTCTTCTTTCTCCTACTTCTACTTTTATAGTCTCATACTTTTGACTCTTCCCCTTCGGTCTGTCTTGCCCGCTAAACCCGGAATAGTTGCCCCAATGACAAAGCCAATCAGCGCCCTCGACGAGGCCCTTCGGAGCTCCGCTTCCGAGGTTCCGGCGCTTACCCAATGGGGCCTGGAGGGTGGCAGCCTGAGGACACCATCCCGCGGCCCTCTGCCTTTCCCAGCTTTAGCGTCGCCGACTACGACTCCTTTGACCACTTCTCCCTCCACTAATCAGAGTAGTATTACCACTACTTTTAATACCGCTACGGCTAATCTTATTACTACTCCCACTCCCACTCCCACTCCTGGCCCTGTCCCTGGCCCTGACCCTCCTACCAATCACCTGCCTGAGAGTGAGACCCCACGTGGATCCGGCACCATCGACGCGTCTACTTCCTCCCCTTCTTCCAAGGCACCTTTTGTGCGTGGGCACCGTCGTCGCTCTACCCACGTTACTCGTCGTGACCTTGAGAAATTCCACAAAGAGGTCCTGGGCGTCGAACCTCCCGAATTTGACTTCGATCTCGACAGCTCCGGCAGTGGCGCCCCCAACCCGGCTCAGGATCCGCAGCTCGATACTCTGAACCGGGCCTTTGACGACGCCGCCATGTCCCTGAACAGCAGCGGTGGCATGACAAGCAGCAGTCCCGGCTCCGGCATGTTCGCCAGCTACGTCGATTCCTCCGGTCCTCCCAACATGGCCAACGTGCCTCGTCAGTCGATGTCTCCCGCAATGCCGCATACCCCTGGCCAGGCCAACGGGGGCGGAATGGCCGGTTTGAACGGCGGAATACCGATGAATGCGGGTCACCAGATGGATCTACATCAGCTCTACGACATGGTGCTGGAGCTGAGTGAGGTGCTGAAGAATAATCGCGAGATGACCAAGAGCATAGTCACTAGTGCGGACGAGATTATGGTACGTTGTTCTGTTCGAACGACACGTCGCACTGGCTGACCAATAATTATAGAGACGATCTTCCACGGATGGACCTGGCCCCAATCTCCACCAGGTGAACGGCGAAATCACGGGTGAGAAAGTTCTATCCTGGTCAGCTCCGAGGACATCGTTAACGTGTCATTTAGCCGCCCGGATCGCTGAACTCGAGCGCGCCCTTGCCAAAGAAAAGCGAACCGTTGAAGTTCTCAAGAATGAGCAAATGGAGAACACTAAACTTATTGGGGATTACGAGGCGGCCGTTGGCACAATGGTGGAACAGATTCGAAACTACTGCCAGAACAACAACATGAACTACCTAGCCCAGAAGCGTCACTACAACAACCTCCTTCAGGCCGAACGAGATGCGCACTTGGAAAGTCGATTGGATCGTGATTATTGGCACGCACAGACCATGAAGTGCGCCGAGATGATCCGCACGGCCTACCGTCTACGCTGCGAAGAGGAGCAAATGCCTGTCCGTGTGATTGCGGGTCTGCAGAACGAAGTCCGTGCCTATCGCAATGCGCTCGGCATGGAGCCGGAAAGGCCTGAAGAGGAGTTTGGATGGGAGGTTTTGAAAGATGTGCCGGCAGGTCTCGAATGAGATGAGAAATGACAGCTTTTGACGGATCTTTTGATTTTTGCTTTGACGACAAGGCGTTTTGGTGCGATTCTTTGGCAAGCACGGGCATGGCATGTTTCAGGTGAAGATACCCTTTTATCTTTGCATATTGTATTATAATTATATACCATCATGTCTTCCTTTTCTTCACTGTTCTTTTTGCGTTCCCATCTTTCATGACCTTTCCGACAAGGTCTTTAATCCGGCTATCTTGGGTATCCATTCAGCATGATCCGGGACTGAGAAACACTGGGATATGTGTCTCTCCATCGCACTACGGGAGTATATGTACAGTACATTAATTGGGGGAATGCACTCTTGGCTCTTCCACTTGATGGAATTCTCAACCGTCTAGGTGAAACCAACGAACAAGTACAAGATCTTCTGACCAACTCTACATGGTCCAGTAGCCATGTCCCATATATACACCCTGTCCTCTTGTCGCTATCTATTCCTTATAGAAAACCTCTTCCAGAACCTTCCACCACCCAGGTCCCTCGGCACTGCTCACCGCACCGGGGATCGGACTCTCCTAGACCAACATCAGTACCATAACAGACACAGTCCAACCAAGACAGGTAGATTGAGAAGGAAAGGGAGGGGGGGAAGTACCTGCATGTCGTCCGTCATGGCCCACCACTCCCTCACTTTCGGGTTCGCCTTCATGCGCTGCATATCACCGTCAAAATCCTCTCCTACATATTTAAACGTCGCGAAGAGGGTCCTGTCGTTGTCGTAGAAGATCGAATCTGTCGTTCCTTCATTAGTCTTGATATCATCTTGGACGCGCGCTCTCTCTCTCCTTCGTACGCGGATAGCGAGGTAAATGGGGCAATGGATGGATGGGCAGCCCTGAAGTGAGACACGCAAACACTCACAGTCAACTATATTGCAATCCTCGATCTGCTTTAGGACCTCGGGCCAGACGTTCGCGTGGCATTCCTTGTAAGCGGCGAGGGCGCTGGGCTTGAGATGGACGATTTGCGCGATGCGTTTGGTCGGCATCTTGACGTGTTTTATGTATGTGTACCTGTATGCGTCTCCTGGGTGGATTAGGTATGTTGGTAAATTGATCGTTTGTTCAAGAAATCCTGAGTAAGAAGGACTGGAATCGAAAGAAGAATCAAGTCAGATTGTAAGTGTTGTTGTTGTTCTCTTTCCCCTCATTATAACCCACTTTCGGGGTGCTTTAACCCGAGAGGTGGGATGTTCAGATCATTTGTCCGTCCCCGGCTGTGTTATGTCATTCAATTGAATGTATCGTGCATGGATCTGCGTTCTTGGGTGGTCTCTAGTACTGTAGGGATTGAGTCCTTATTTCCACTCCATGGGATGGTTGTTGTGAAATATTCATGGTCAAGCCGTGCACAAATAATAGAAGTGTGGTGTCTATCAATGATTTACCGTTAGAGTGTAAAGTTTATACATGCACGTAGATATGAATGAAAAGTAATTATTATCATTAGAATAAGAAAACAGCATTAAAGTCATGGTCCGGAATCGTAACATCAGCATCAAAATCAGCATCAAATTCTTTATCGCATCATCTGGCTCTTGGGCACCGGCCGAATCCACGCAACAGCGATGTTGGCGGCAATGGCAATGACTCCAACAATCCAGAGCGATCGGGCGTAGTGCTTGCCATTGTATCGGAATATGATGGCGAAAATGATACCTCCCAGGTTGCCCATTCCTCCGACGGCACCGGAGACAATTCCTGTTAATGGCAGTTAGCATATGCCGCGATTGCAAATGTGACGAACTGAGGCAAAATGGTTCCTTACCATTAGCAAAGGGGTGGACATGAGGGACAACGGCGAAGTTCGCACCGTTGCATGCTTCGAGGAAGAAGGCCAGACCAGCTGTGAGCCCGAACATGGTTGCTTCGCTCTTGGGGTTTGAAAGACCCATTGCTAGCTGAAAGGCGCCCATGACAATACCCAAGAAGGAAAGGAATAGTTTCTTTGACCACACCGAGTCTGTATAGCGGTAAAGGATGTCGGCGATGAAACCTCCAGCCGGTCGAAAGACAACATTGAGAAGGCCGAACATAGCGGCCCACCTGCCTGACTGGGTCTGGCTCATGTGAGGGAAGTTTTCGGAATAGAACTCGCCTAGAATGGAGTTGATGGCGAGCTCAGCGCCGAAGGAACAAGCGTAAGGGATGGCGACAGCTGCAGTAGAGAGACTGAAAATGACTTTCAGGGCCTCTTTGCGCGTAGGGGCGACGATAACGTCGTTCTTCAGGGCGTCGAATTGTCCGATCATTTGACCTTCGTTATCCACCGAATAAGGCGACTGCGTGCCTTTCTTTTCCACATCCGCGACAACGTTCGTGACAGAAAGAGAACCAGAAGGCGGGGTAGATAAGTTGCCCGAGCTGAGATCGACGATGTTGTTGTTTTCTTCTGATCGTCTGTTCTCACGGTCCCAGATATGGCGCTCTGACCATTTACCTGTGGGCGTGTCCTCGCAGGTGAAAAGCATGCCCAAGGACACACCCACGATTATGATGAAAGGGATCACATAGGCAACTCGCCATGCCTTATGTGGAGCAAGGCCTTGGGTAGAGATGAAGGAATCGTAGAGCGCAGGCATAACGAAACTAGAGAAGCCAACCTGTCAGTATAGTTGCTCTCAAGGCTCCTCAAGGAGATGAGACTTACTATGTGATTCCACCACCTGCATTTCCCCATCCAGCTGCCAGGGAATTGGCAGTGCCAACGATCTTCTTGTCAAAAAACCCCGTGCACCACACTTGACAGGGGACGAAAGTGCCCCCAAGGATGCCGACGAAAAAGCGTAGTGCAATCAGGCCTTGGGCATTTGTGACGAGGCCTGCCATTGCGGTAGGAATAGAACCACATAATAGTAGTCCAATGAAAACCAGACGAGGTCCATAGCGATCACATAACGGACCAGCAACAAATCTGACGAGAAACCTAAATGGGCGTTATTAGTGGAATTCCTCCAAGAGAGCTTAAACAAAAATCTTACGTTGCAAGGAGAGCAACAATGTTCGAATTCGCCACTTGGGCTTGGGTCATATGAAGGTCTTCTCGGATCGTGACGGTCAACTATTCATCAGCTGTCAGGGGAGTCGTCATAACAAGATAAGCCAAGTCCATGGGAGGTTACTGACCAGAGGCGGAAATGCATACCACGACAGGAATGCCACCATGAACCCGAGCCACGAAAAGAAGAAAACTCTTCCATATTGGTCAAATGGATTGAGGACGGGGATTGACAAGGCCTTTCGATTACTGGGGTTAATCTCTGGAGAGACGACAAGTGTTTTGACGAAGTCCATCATCGGACTGAATGACACTCAATACAATGGTGGGAAAGATAGAGGCAGATTTAGATGAACGGTATATCAGACACAGAAAGCTAGGAATAACAGGGTATCAACTGTGCCACCAGGGCGAAACCAATGGTAATATATTTTATAAGAGAGAAAAAGACAAGCGCTTAGGAAGTAGCTGAAGGCTGATATTGTTGAGACAGAAGAAGTTCGGGGTCATATAAATAGGATGACCACGCATCGGATTGATATTTGAGGTCAAGCGTCCCTGAATCTTCCGCATGGAACAAAACGCGGCCTATCTCCCCGTAGTGACAGTGCCTGCACGGCATATCACAGATGGTGTCCAGGAAAAAGGAGATTGCAAGTGAATCTAGGCGCTCGATGTCTCTTGGGTTTTCGTAACGAGAACCAAATGAGATCTCTATCTTGCCCATCTGATTTGACGACCCACCGGTGGGCTCAACTCTGACAAAGAGGACTCATGGCATTGGATCGAGCTTCGGCAGGCTTTGCGCCTCCTAGACCTGGCATGTGTGTTTGTGAGGGAAGGAAGACAAGGTCCATACACTGGCCTGAGAGATAAGGTTAACCTTCTCTCGCCAATCAACTCCGCGCCACTCTGGTTATGGTCCGGCGGTTAAGGGGGGGTGAGAATCAGCCCAGCGATCGACATCATCGAGAACTCGAGGTCAATGATAACTCGGTTGAACACCATTGGATCCCGCTCGGACCGTTCGAACCGTTCATATCGTCAGGGAAGCCGAGGAAGGCCATGTAATCCGTATGGATCTACGGAGTACCGGGTCCGGGGACGGAATGGGGACGAGAAAGACGAGAAAGACGAGAAGGACGAAGAGGATCGAACATAGCTCCGCGGAGAAACCAGAGGCAGAAGTCCACTTCTTTTAAGTTGGATGATGGAGAAGGAAGAGATAAGGTGGTGAGACCAGCTCCACCGCTATCTCTCTTTATCTCGTTAATAAAGAGCCAAATAATGGACTAGTCGAAGTCTAGCAGTGCCAAAGATAAGCTCCTCGTTGGCCGCCGGTAACGTGATGGACTCTTGCCCTAAACTCTGTGACCACGTGGAACGCCCTCTGTCCTTTCTGACGGAGTCTATGTAGGTATGCATGTAGCTACCTAGGTAGACCTATTATGTCCTATAGTATGTCCGGTAGCCATACGGTATACGGTTGAAACGGTGCCGATGGTAGATAATCATTTCTCGAGCGTTGAATTCCATTCTGCAGATGAACTACCGTACCCACGCTTATTGCGCCCCTTTCTATGCTAAATACATACTATCGTTCAAACCGTAAATCATGATGCCCATCGTCTACCAGTCAATAGTCTTCGTGGTTGGTTGCGTTGTCTTGCAGACGTCACCGGTTCTCTCGCCCGACTTCTTCCCCCGCATCCCTTTGTATCTCCTGTCAAATTTCTGGAACGGATCCGCGGCCTCCCCTTTCTTCACCTTCCACTTTTCCGTTCCGAGGACTGAATCTAGCTCTTCGATCGGAGGGAGCTTCAAGTAGATCCAACCGTCGTCTCGCTCCTCGATGGGGAAGGTAGCGATATTCATGCTGTCATCATTGGAGCACCGTCCGGCCTGCTCACCGTTGAGTCCGAAGTTGCGTTTGTGGTAGGGACAGGAGACCCAGTATTTGCCCGCGTCGTCATCACCAATCAGTCCGTCTGAAAGGACAAACGTACGCTTATGGGGGCACATCTGTTGCGTTGCGTAATATTTCCCCTTGACCTTGAAGATCGCTAACTGGGTATCTCCGCGTTTCACATTGGCCGATGAGATCGCTGGCGGTCCGTCCGAGAAGTGATCAGCCTTGATCATAGGCTGCCACGAGAGAGTAGACCATTGATGACCCTTAAAGTCTTCATTTTTAGCTGCATCCTTCGGCCAATAAGTGGGACGCTGCTGGTCTCGTTCTCGGATGACTTCAACCGTCTCAAGTGTCTCCTCAGTGTTGTCAAATTGCTGGAAGAATTTGCGCCGCTTGGGGTTTCTGATCGTCTCAGTCCATTCGCAGAAATAACTGCTGACGAGCTCCTCCATTTGCTGCTCCATCTCTGCGCCTATGCCCAGCTTATCGTCAACGACGACTTCTCTCAAATAGTTGATTCCGCCGGGAAGGTTCTCGATCCATCGCGCGGTCCGCTGCAGTTTGTCTGCAGTGCGGATATAGAAAATGAGATATCGGTCAATTATTTGAGTGACATTCTCTGGGGGTACGTCTTTGACAAGTAACTCGGAATGTCGTGGTTTTGCGCCACCGTTACCGCCAACAAAGATGTTGAACCCCTTCTCAGTCGCGATCAAACCGAAACTGGCGCTTGTTAGTTTTGCGAAAGGACACAACATTATGATTACCTAACTTACTCTTTGTTTTGTGCCTCAGCACATTCTCTCACACAGCCAGATACGGCGCCCTTGAACTTATGGGGAGCTCGAATACTCTTATAGCGCTCTTCCAGCCGAATTGCCATTCCGACACTGTCGCCAATACCAAACCGACACCAAGTAGTGCCAACGCAGCTCTAATAAGGGAGTCAAAACTATGTCCAGATCAAGGAAGAGTACTATACACACCTTGACGGCTCGAAGAGATTTGGCATACGCATGACCACTCTCCATACCGGCATTAACTAGCTCTGTCCAGATGTCAAGCAGATCTTGCTTTTTCGCTCCAAACATATCAATCCGCTGAGCTCCGGTAATTTTGCAGTATAGATTGAACTTCTTCGCCACTTGTCCAATGGTGATCAGCTTGTCTGCTGTGATCTCGCCACCAGGAACTCGAGGAACAACGGAAAAGGTTCCGTTTCTTTGGATGTTGGCAAGGAACTTGTCATTAGTATCTTGGAGTTCATGATACTCTTTGTCCATAACATGACCGTTGAAGAGACTCGCAAGGATTGATGCGATAGCTGGCTTGCATAGCTCACACCCCAGAGAATCAGGGTTCCTGCCGACGGCTTTCATAATATCCTCAAATGTTCTCAACCCCTTTATTGCGACGACATTATAAAGGTCGGCTCGCGAGTACGGAATATGAATGCACACTAGCTAAAATTAGCACAAGGTAACTTGGGAACTGGGAAGATACCTACAATTGTTTGATACTTCTTGGCCCATGTCCAGCATGGTCTTGTTGAAAATGGATTGTACCAAAGGCATACAGCCACCGCAGCCGGTTCCTGCTTTGGTACACGACTTGACCTCGCCGATTGACTTGCATGTGCCATTTTTGACATTAGAGACAACGTCGCCTTTTGTTACATTGTGGCACGAGCAAATCTGGGTATCATCGTCTCTGCAATATGACATTAGTGTGATGAGAGGCATAAACGATCGGGGGCATATGACACTGACAGATCATCCGCATTCTCTTCTCCATCTTTCTGCGCCCCAAGAATAAACTGGCTCGGAGGTACCTCAAGTTGCTTCTGACTCTTTACCATCTGATTCAATTTGATGTAATCTTTGGTGTCCCCGATCATCATCCCACCAAGCAAGTATTTCCCATCCATGGTGAACAAATATTTCTTGTATACACCACCGAAGGGGTCCTTATATGTCAGAGCCTTTACAGGCGATTCCTTCTCGCCTTCATCGGCCTTTGAGAGATCTATCGTGGTTGGCGGACGCTGACCGGGAAGGAATTTGGGCCCGTCTCTATCTGCGAAGAAGTCGCCGAAGCTGGCAACGTCAACACCCAACAGTTTTAACTTCGTGCTCAAATCGGGTCGCTTGAAGCCCTTGGGCTCCTTTTCTGGATTAGTCAAGTTGAATGACAATACGTCAGCCATTTCAATGCCGGGGGCTATAATCCCAAATGTCTGGTTCTCCCAGCTAGCACACTCTCCAATGGCGTAAATATCGGGAATGGAGGTTTGTAGACTGCAAGGAGATTAGATCTAGGACTTAGTATATGAGGTATATTGAAGAAGTACCTTTCATTGATGACAAATCCTCCGCGCTTTGCCTGCTGAATGCCCGCAGCCTTACCGAGCTCATCTCGAGGGCGCACACCAATCTAGGTCTTGTGTCAGCAAAGCGGGACTGCAAGGGACGTACAGTGCTAGTCACTTACGGCAAAACAGATGCAACAGCAGCTGATTTTCTCTCCATCTTCGAACACGATACCAGTCACGTTGTTCTCGTCGTCTGTATTGATCTTTGCCACTCGCTTTTCGTGCAACACATCTAGACCAAGCTCTCTGATCTTCCGAGTCACTAGAGTGCCGGCATCACCGTCGAGCTGTCTTGCCAATACCCATTTGTTGCGGTCAACGAGCTTCACATTGCCGAAGTCTTCTAGGTCGGTCATTGCTTTGGCTGCTTCCAGACCTAGTAGACCGCCCCCTACTGTGACCCCTGTCTCCCCTTTATGCATGGACGCGAACTCGATCAGACGTTCGAGATCAGAGATTGTCCGGTAGACAAAAATACCCTTAGCATCGTGACCGGGTGTATGTGTAGGCAGAACTGCATCGGAGCCGGTGGCAAGAACCAGGATATCGTAGCTGATGATGTCGCCAGTCGATGTCTTCACAGATTTGCGTTGGGGATAGATATCGGTCACTCTGGTATTGAGATGGTAGTCAAAGGAACGGTCTTTGAAAGATCCGTACTGTCAGGGTTGAGAGGGTTAGAGGGCCAATGTAGCAAGAAACGATATATGGTGAACTGCTTACCCATTCCCTTGGGTTGAGATATAGATCTTCGATCTTCCGATGTTCGAAAAACGAGGATAGCCCGACACGATTGTAGGCAATGTGGGGCTCCTCTCCGATCACAACGATGTCGTAGTTGCGTCTCTCAGCATCTTGCTTGACAATCTTCTCACTGGAAACAAAATACTATGATCAGCACAGGGGATTGATCCAGATAGCCGGCTTCGCTGGCATCATCCGCCAGTCAACCTACATGAACGAAATAGCCACCATCCCCAAGCCCACGACTACAATCTTCTGACGTTTGTTCAGATCATTATTGTGAATGTCTGTATCCAGGATGGCGTCGACCGGCTGAACAGGACGAAGACCGTCGATGGGTTGAACCGGTTGCAGACCGTTATGGACGCTGCCATTGACGGCCTCCGCGTTCCTGAGCCCGTCTAGCAAGGGCATTGTAGCACACGGTAGGATCCAGTATGACAAAATACTTCGGATGAAAGAAAGAGGGAATCGATTCCAGCTATGTATATAGATAGACTAAAACACCCTCTCGACCAGGGGAGAAAGCATCTCCGAGGGCCATCAGGAGACCAGCACGGTTCATTTCTCCGTGGCAATTGATACCAAAGGAAAAGGAAACTCTGACTAGAACGAATGGGCCAATGCCGGATTGTAATCAGCGATCTCGCAGCACGCATTGCATCTGTCAGGACGCCGGGACACAACGTGAGGCGAGGAGGAATCAGACGATGTGAGTGGATCGATAAGGGGAAAGTAAAAGGTCGCTGCATCTCCGCGGAGGTCACCTGTCGGGTTAGTCATGATCGACACGTGCTTATCTCTCTATCACCTCTTCTGTCGTTCTTTCGTTCTTCCTTTATTTTTAGTTGATTACCAACTCCTCCTCTTCGACTCGACGATAAGCTGCGTCGCCACCACCCAATCTGATGCTTCCGACAGGGAATATCGCGACTACGAGAATATCCCGTCCATCTTCGCCCGCTCGCTCGCACGCTCACTGATCCTCCCCTTGATCCAGCAGGAATGCGGCGCTGGTGAGGGAATTAGTACCACGCTGACACAAGCACACAATGCATGCATTGAGTCAATCTGTACTCTGTGCTCCGTGCATGAGCTTAAATCCCGCAGTCTCTGGAATGTACAAACAATGATGGCTGCTGCCACCATTTCACCGCCGTCGGTCTAGATTGGGTGGCCTGGATGGCCGGTGAGAAAAATCCCTCTGCCTCCACGGTGGGAACTCGTCCAACAAGTCGCGTTAAGCTTTCGGGATGTCGCGGGTAGACCACCGTGCCTTGGGAACCCACTGGCAACCCTAAAAGGGGTCAGCTCATCCGCGGAGATCCATCGAGAATTCGAGATAGAGCCGTGGGTGGATCGCGCTGGATAATCGGCTCCGCTAGACCGCAAGATTGCCTTTCTCCGAGGCCCTCAGATTATCCAAAATTCCAGCTATCATCCCGTGAAGTAACTCAAACGCCGGCGACCGGGCTCGTGAGACGCCATAATAATGTGAATACATTCTTTTAGTGCCGTAGGCTTTCCCGGTCTGATAATTGGAATCCCTTTAACACCGAAGTAGATTCGTCTTATGAGCGAGGCCGTTGGAACTTCTCTTGACCGATGTTTCTTGTACTCTAGTTTTGTCGTCCACTACACCCCGCAATAATGATGACGACTGTCACTGAGGTCTGGACAAAGGCGCTCGTCCCGAGTGATCTCCTACTCAAGTCGACCACAATCAAGGTCGAAGAAGAGGAGACTTCGAATGTTGACCTACAAGATATTCCTCTACCACCTCCTTCAACAAGACCGACGGAGGTGCTGAGTATAGACAAGAACACACCAGATAATCATGTTCCTCGTGATCCTCGACTTCTCAGATTAACGGGTGTGCATCCGTTCAACGTCGAGCCTCCTCTTACAGACCTCTACAAAGAAGGTATAGAACCTTTCTATTCACACGTCTTTTTACATGGGGAACCCTACCCACTCCTCAAGAATATAGACCAATCTTGCTTACGTCTCAAAAGGGTTCCTAACCTCACCGGAACTCTTCTATGTCAGAAACCATGGTCCGGTTCCTTTCGTGAAGGATGACGATATTCCAAACTGGGAAATCAGCATCGAAGGGTAGGCATCTCCCCCTACGTATATGATTACCAAACAGCTCACAACTATTAGGCTCGTCGAGAAGCCATTAGTCTTGAAGTTCCGTCAGGTCTTACAACAGTATGATCAAATCACGGCCCCAATCACCCTCGTCTGTGCCGGCAATAGGCGAAAGGAGCAGAACACTGTGCGAAAATCAAAGGGCTTCTCGTGGGGTTCGGCCGCGTTGTCAACAGCCCTCTTCACTGGCCCTTTGATGGCTGATATCCTCCGAAGTGCCAAGCCACTGCGCAAAGCCAAATATGTCTGTATGGAGGGAGCAGACAAACTGGTATGTCGTCCTGATAGCTATGCCAAGCGTCAGTGTTGACCATGCTTCTAGCCAAATGGCTTCTATGGAACATCTGTCAAGTTGAACTGGGCCATGGACTACAACAGAGGTATTATGCTGGCTCATAAGATGAACGGGGAGTCTCTTCGACCTGACCATGGTCGTCCACTGAGAGCTGTTGTACCTGGTCAAATCGGTGGTCGAAGCGTCAAGTGGTTGAAAAAGTTGATCCTGACGGACACACCAAGCGACAACTGGTATCATATCAATGATAACCGTGTCTTACCGTAAGTTGCTCAATACTCTTGTTTGACACTCTGTCTAACTATATGAAAGAACCATGGTTTCTCCTGAAATGGCATCAAGCGACCCAAAGTGGTGGCGTGATGACCGTTACGCCATATATGACCTCAACGTCAATTCCTCCGTTGTTTATCCGGAAAACAACGAAGAATTAAACATTGCTTCAGCGGGATCAGTCTACACAGTGAAAGGCTATGCGTACGCAGGGGGTGGTCGAAGAGTCACGAGGGTGGAGATTTCGGTGGATAAGGGCAAGAGTATGAACCCTGATGCAATTTGATTCCCGCCATAAATCAACTGACATACTTCACAGATTGGCGCTTGGCCGACATCCATTACGCGGAAGATAAATACCGTGATTTCGAAGGAGACCTTTTTGGTGGAAAAGTAGACATGTCCTCGCGAGAGACCTGTTTCTGTTGGTGCTTCTGGTCTCTTAGCATCGCTATTTCTGAGCTCGAAAACAGTGATGCCATCATCGTTCGAGCAATGGACGAGGCACTGAGTATTCAGCCGCGCGACATGTACTGGTCTGTCCTGGGTATGATGAACAATCCTTGGTTTCGGGTCACAATTACCAAAGAGAATGGTATCTTGAAATTCGAACACCCAACACATCCCACCATGCCTGGTGGCTGGATGGAACGCGTTAAGAAGACTGGAGGTAATCTGCTCAACGGAAATTGGGGCGAGAGACAAGAGGGAGAGGAACCAATTGCCCCCGAACCCGTGAAGGATATCAACATGAAGAAGGATGGGTTGAATCAAGCGATCAGCCTGGAGGAGTTCAAAAGTCAGTCAAGCGAACAAAAGCCATTGTTTGTCGTTAATGGTGAAGTTTATGATGGCACGACATTCCTTGAAGGCCATCCCGGAGGGGCGCAGAGTATCATCTCCTCTGCCGGACTTGATGTCTCGGAGGACTTCCTGGCAATCCGTAAGTACTATTTCATCCCTGGAATTGTGATCGTGTCACTAATGCTTTATGTAGACAGCGAAACAGCAAAAGCAATGATGCCCGATTATCACATCGGAACAATGGACAAGGCATCTCTGGATGCACTCAAGAATGACGCCTTATCAGTTTCAGACGAACCACGCGCAGAGTTCCTCCAGTCAAGGTCATGGACCAAAGCAACTCTTGCGAAGAAAACTGACATATCATGGGACACACGCATTTTCAGCTTGCAGCTAGAGCATGACAAACAGACACTGGGCTTGCCAGTTGGCCAGCATCTTATGATCAAAGTCTTAGATCCAGCAGCAGGGAACGAAGCCATTATTCGCTCCTACACCCCGATATCCGAAACCAACCAAGAAGGAACAATGGACTTGCTGGTCAAGATCTACTTCGCAAGTCCCACAGTTCCTGGCGGCAAGATGACCATGGCTCTTGACAAGCTCTCCTTGGGCTCGGTGATCGAATGCAAAGGACCGACCGGACGGTTCGAATACCTCGGAAACGGCCGAGTTCTCGTCAGCGGCAAAGAACGCCATGTCAGCTCCTTTGTCATGATTTGCGGCGGAACCGGCATCACGCCGATATTCCAGGTCCTACGTTCTGTCATGCAAGATCAACAGGATCCTACCTCGTGCGTTGTCCTCGACGGGAACAGGCAGGAAGAGGACATTCTTTGCAAGTCCGAACTTGACGCATTCGAGGTGTCGGACAGCAATAAATGCAAGGTGATCCATACTCTGAGCAAAGCTCCAGATTCTTGGACGGGCCGTCGAGGGCGTATCTCGGCAGATCTCCTCAAGGAGTATGCGAAGTTTGATGAGCAGAGCATGGTGCTTCTTTGTGGACCAGAGGCCATGGAGAAGTCCGCGCGGGAGATTCTTCTGACGCAAGGGTGGGCGGAACAGAACCTTCACTTCTTCTAGGAAGTGTTTTCTTTATGGAAAGATGATACGTTTAACATGATAGGTTTGGCGTTTCTTGGAACAGGATCGTTATGTATGTACACGAATCCACGCATTGATGCAGATTTCTTAGAAATTTGGATATTCCTAGCAAATGATTTATAGTATGTCCTGGATTGGGTATTCTAATATTCTCCGAGAAAGTCTGAATCATCCTTTTCGTATAAGAAATATCAGTAATACATCTTGACATCCAGTCGTGCCAGAAGGTGATCGAAAATGCTCGTAGGATCTCCTCTCGAAGCAAAGGTAGTGCCAGACCGACCGAGAGACTTCGAAGACGCCTTATTGCCATCCAGATTGCGTAGATAGCCCACAAACGCTGAGGTTTGTTTTCGAAAAAGAGCAAAAAGCCGACGCACGGTGATTTCACTCTCATGGCGCACGCCACGCATGCCGTCCAACCGTGACAGGGGCGCAAAGTTGAGGATTGTGGTGAAGATGCCCTCGAGTAATCTCGCTGCCTCCGTATGCCTTTTGCTAAGGAATAGGGCGAAAAGCATCTGGTCCAAAATGTCTTCATGGTAGTCCCTGAGCCGATGAACGGACTGGGCCGCTTCGATAGTACCGTCGACGTCGCCCCGGTCGAGGCAAGACTCGATTTTTGACAGGGTGTCTTGGAATCGCTGCCATGTTGATCCTACCCCGATGTGGAAGCAATAGTCGCTCAGGGCAAGGACGAAATGCTGGCACTCCACACGGAATCGTTGAAACACATTCCGCGTGTCGCCCGAGAGAGAATCTCTGGCCGTAGAATCACGAATCAGACCCTTGACAACCGAGACCATACGAAGGAGTCGGAGTAAATGTTTGAACAGGTGGTCATATTTGTTCAGGGACTGCTGTGTTATGATGGCGTCCAACACGTCTGATGGCTTATATTGTAAACGAAGGAAATCGAGAGCTTCAATGGCATTAGGATCTTTGCATTTAGCGACCTCCTCGTCCGTCAACTCCCTGATTGAGAAGTTGAGACCGCCCGGTAATTCCGTGTCTCTACGAAACCCGGCATTTCCTGAAATCTCTGAGCGATCATCTGCGTTGCGACAATCATTAAGAAGGCCTATTAGCACCAACCGTAGCTCCGAACTTGCTGGAGGCCATGTATCACGGCTCCCCAGGCGCAAGCCAGTGTGAACACCGCCTCGGACGACTCCGGACTTTCGTTCGCCACTTTCCATTTCTGGATCGAAAAGCGCGTGTGACAGACGAGACGTGAAAAAGCCATCTCCGAGGAGTTGGAAACGCCATTGCAAGGTAAGATGATACCTGACTTTGTGTTGCTTGAACAGAAGATGAAAACAAGAGTAGTCAATTAGCAGTGCCTGAGAGGACAGTAACGGTGCAAGTGACAAGTAAAGCGAGGATATCAAGTCTGGGCCAAAGCGATTCGTGCCATCTTGATGTAGCCCTAGGTTTGCTGTTCCTGTTTCTTCAACGATCTGGCCAATTTTATCTCTTTCGAGGGAGGACGGATTTGCAAGTAGGCCCGTCAGACTCTGCTCATTATCGATATCAAACAAATCAAAGGTATTGGCAACCACTTCGTGGTAGTTGTCGCATGGCGAGGTATGTATTGTAGGCTGTATTGTTGTCTCTTCCGGGCCCTCACCACTATTGTACCTCAGTATTTCAGCTCGAAGTCTCTTCTCGTACTCATCCGCCTTATTTTGGATTCTCTCAATGTCGTTCCAAGCACTGACACATTCAAGTTTTGCAGAGTGAACGGTAGATCTGTTGCCAATCACGACAGGATGCTGTGGATGAAAGCGTTTGAGAAGTCGAAGGCTTCGCCCGCTCTCGAATATTAACTGTGCCTGATCCGTGGGGATGAAGGACGGCATTTGGTCAGGGCGATATTTGAAATCGATTCTTGGTGCCCTTGTGGCGGACTTGCTGCTTTCATCATGGTATTCGATGGAGATAAAGCTTTGGCCTTTATCTGCCAACTCCATCAATGTCGAGGTCTCAGGACGGAAGCCAATCCAAGTTTCCACGTAGCTCAAAAACGGCTCAATCAATCGAGCCACAACCTCACGGAATAGGTCTTCTAGTTGACCTAAGGCGTGTGAATAATGAGCGGCTCTTTCAAGCACAATGGAAATCAGATGTGCCTCTGAGATGGCCTTTTCAGCAGCCTCGACCATATTCGCTAGAGCGCTTACTAGCTCACCGCTTCGTTGGAACAATGACTTTATCTGGATGAGCGAGGTGATATGCTCCGAGTTTTTTGTGAGTTCCTTTTCAATCGTGTACATGATCACTGCAATCGCACTCGAAAGCGTAGAAAGGGCTGAGAGATCACGAGATTTAGAAGGTTTTTTGCCGAGGAAGTCCCGTATCTTTTGCATATTTGATCCGCTAACAAGCAACTCATCTGCCAAACTCTGCACAGCTGAAACGCTAACGCCAGTTATGCGCATGTAACCGAGTACTTGCTCAAATTTCCGATCCTCTTTATTGTAGCGGAACAAGATAGAGCTCCAGCCCAATCCCAGCTTGAACATAGATTGGAAAAGGATATCGTTTCGAACAATACGCTGCTTATCTCCGGAGCCATTCTGTGCGGCCTGATGGGCTAACGATCCATCAAAGCCTTTCGCGCCGGACTCGCTGAAATACGCGGAGGGGGGCTCGCGGTGCAATCGATCTTGATAGCTCTCCCATGACTTCAATAACCTCTGGTTACCAGGATTGTAATCCAAGTTCTCGGGTGCCCAGATGTTCTCCGATACATCCTCTTCTTGTCGGTCAGGGTCGAGAATTGATTGGCCATCGCTGGATGCATCGACAGTTGACTCGGGTCGTTGATCCACATCAGACAGGTCGATTTCAAATGGGTTCAGACTCGAAAATTTGGGTTCATTGTCGTTGAACAGGCCCAGCGGGGTTTTGAAAAAATCGCTGGTTATATCTAAAAAGCAAAATCTGGGTCAGCTCTCCAATTGTAGTTTTTCGGAGTCCGGATTGTAGGCGAGTACCAGGCAAGTCTTGGTTCCATGACAAGGGCTCCAGCGGTTGCAGGGACTGTAGCGTAAAATTGGAGATCTTCCAAAGACCATCGCTTGAAAAGGGATCTATGCCATCGTTCTCGCGATCCATGATCAACGACACATGGCGCATGCCGTAGGCAGAACCACGGACAAGAAAGGAGCCTCACTCTTATCGCTTCAAGCATCAGGCCGACGCGTGGGCAGCGCGAGATCACGCCGCACTAACCCCAGCGGGACTAGCGCCTCCCCGGCCTGCGCCCGGACCACCGCTTGTTCGGGAAACCGACGCAGAATGAATTCGTTTGCTGGGAATCTCCAAGCCATCCTTGCTTCCATTGTATCTCCAAAGGACAGACTCCCCTCGAATCCTCGACCACGATGCCTCCTCGAAAGAAACCGAAGCTCGCGACTCAGTCCGAATCCTCGACCACCCCCGTCAATGAAAGCGCAGCGCAGCCAAACGCGGATTACGACCCTGTCACGGACCCGTGGACCGATGAACAAGAGACAGCCTTGTTGAAGGGAATAATCAAATGGAAGCCTGTCGGTTCGTGCAGTCTCCGTTTTCTGGCCCAGTAAAGCTTAGGCTAATGCGGCTGTTTTTATCAAAGGCATGCACAAGCATTTTCGCATGATTGCTATCTCGGAGTTTATGAAGAGCCAAGGATATGCGCCCTCCCACGCGGAACATACTCGAATACCCGGAATCTGGAAGAAACTCGGGACGCTATACAATCTTCCTGCACTTGATGAGCGGGTATGTAGCTTTTATTCAATGCAAAGGTTGATCTGGGAAGTTCTCACGCTGACTGTTTCGGTGGGGACATTAGGAGGACTCGTTGATCACCGACACATCCGATGACGTCGAAAACTCTAAAGAGCAATACTGTCCATTCGATCTTCCCGAGGATGAATATGGTGAATTGATGTTTGAAAGGCGACTAGCAATGGAAGGCTCCGTGTCTCCCGTTCACAGTCCCCACGCTGAATCTAGGCGAGGCAGCACCGTGGCGGATACAGACGGTTCGTCACACATCTTCATTTGAACGCTAAATTTACTGACTACGTCTTTCTTGAACCTGCGTATAGAGCCCCGATCCTCTCCGGCCCCGTCGCGAGGTAGAAAGCCAGGTCGTGGTGGTCGTCCATCTACGCGTGGCACACGCTCGTCGCGACTCCACGTGGAGGTTGAACCAAGGAGGAAGAGATCCGGCACTGGTGAGGAGGAAGGAGATTCTGAAGAAACCGCTGCAAACGATGGTGGTGATGAGGAAGGCACAGACGGCGCGAAGGACGATAGTGAAGGGGAGGACGAAGGCGACGAAGGCGGAGGATCTCCCACCACGAGAAGTACGCGTGCCCAAACATCCCGGTCAAAACAGAAGGGAAAAGGCGCGCCAACGGGACCAAGAAGAGGCTCTCGGAGGCGCTAGCGTAAAAGCGTTTCCAAGCTCTGGTTTCTTCCCTTATTCTTTCTTTTCTTTCCCACGATACCTTGGCGAACATGAGGGTGGCGTTTTCTGTATTTTCTGGATCTCATTATCGCAGCTAAGGCGTATCCGGTGTTTACCGATGCGCTCTAACCGCAATCATTATTACTCAAATCTCTTACAATGTTCCAATTTACAAGCAGCACACTTCAATCAAAAGTCTACTAGGTTGAAGGTCAATGCGCCTAGCATCTTAATAAATACATTTGAGTACGTATAATAGATCACATTATATGGTCTAAGATCATTCACATGCTAAAAGGAGACAATCAAGGGAAATAGTACATGATGTGAACGAATCCCTTACAGGCGCTTCATGATGGCCTCAGCGTACTCGCTGGTCTTGGCCTTACCGCCCAAGTCGCCGGTGAGAGCCTGAAATTCGCGTGTTAGTTCATCTGATAGATTGGCGGGGGGAGCGGGAACTGGAGTATCGTACCTTTCCTTCGGAGAGGGTGTCGAAGGTGGCCTTCTGGATGCGAGCAGCGTGCTCAGTGAGACCCATGTGCTGCAGCATCATGATACTGCTCAGAAGAAGAGCAGTGGGGTTGGCAAGACCCTTGCCAGCAATGTCGGGGGCAGAACCGTGGACAGCCTCGAAGATCGAGCACTCGTCACCAATGTTACCGGAGGGGGTGAGACCGAGACCACCGATGAGACCGGCGCACATATCCGACAGGATGTCACCGTACAGGTTGGGCATGACCAGGACCTTGTCGTTGTAGGGAGTAGGGTCGGTGACGATCTTCAGGCAAGAGTTGTCCAGCAGCTCAGCGTCGAATTCGACATCGGGGAACTCCTTGGCGATATCGCGGGCAAGGTTCAGGAAAAGACCGTCGGACATCTTCATGATGGTAGCCTTGTGCACCACGCGGACCTTCTTCTTGTTGATGGAACGAGCGTACTGGAAGGCGAAGCGCAGCACACGCTCGGACGCCTCCTTGGTGATAAGCTTGATGCTCTGCACAACACCATCGACAACGACGTGCTCAATACCAGAGTATTCGCCCTCGGTGTTCTCACGGATCAGGACGGTATCGACGTTGTCGTAGGGGGTCTTGTAGCCAGCGACGGAGCGGCAGGGACGAACGTTGGCGAAAAGGTTGAAGGTACGACGGAGAGTAAGGTTCAGCGAAACGTGTCCCTTGCCAACGGGGGTCTTTACAAGAAAAGGAAGAGGAAATCAGCGAATGCAAAGTTGCAAGGCAATCATGGACAAAACCTACAGCGAGGGGACCCTTGAGCGCAACGTAGTTCTTCTGCACGCTCTTGATGGCTTCGTCGGGGATGGCGGTCTTTCCATCCTTCAAGATGGGGGTCACATCAACGGGCTCCCACTTGACGGGGGCCTGTACAATTTTTTTAGCATTCCAAAATCCTCCGTGTTAATGAAGGGCGGGTTAAAGTCGAAGCGTACGTTTGCGGCAGCGAAGATATCCTTGACGGACTGCGAGATCTCGGGGCCAATGCCATCACCCTCGATCAAAGTCACGGTGTATTTTCCCTAGCAAGGCGATCACATTGTCAGAACCCATATTCCAGTCATGTTTAGAACGTTGTTTGCGGAGCCGTTCGAATGGTTGTGTTGTAGAGCAACGTCGGAAAACCTCGGGCCAAGGGAAAGAAAATCCAAGAACAAAAAAAAAGTAAAATATCGGTCGGGCGACATACATCGGTATCCTTCTGTCCCTTGAACTTGGCGACACGCTCATCGGCAGCAGCAGCGTAACCACGCAGCTAGAAAGGCAAGTTAGCATAAGACACGCATTGACTAGCCAAACCCTCGCTCAGAGGGGGCCAACTGAGGTAGGTCGCTGGTTACCTGCGAAAAAGGCGAAGCGATTCTAGGGGAGACACGGGTTGTCCGCAAGCATTGGCGGGCGGGAAGAGCGAAGTTCCTGGCGGCAAACATATTGACGGGGTCCCCGGGGACAGCAGCAAACAATCGAAGAGGGGAGATTGGGGAGTGGGAGGAAGAAGGAATGGATGGAGGGTGGGAAGAGGAGCGTGTGCGGGAAGGACGAAAGAAGTTCCCATCAGGCCAATCTCTCGGCACCCGGTCCGTCCGGCTTGGATGCTTGCCGTCTTCGGTCCCCCAGTCCACTTGGTGTCTTCCTTAGATCAGATAACGCCAGCCTTTCCCACCTGCTACCTTACTCCGGTGCACGTTGCCATTATTCATTGGGCTAGGAGCACAACCGGAGTACCTAGTACCTACCCTGGCGCTCGCCTCTAGCTGATCCCGCCCTTGCAGCTCCTTGCGCGCTCTTCCCTGCATGTTATCGATTGAGCCCTTGTTGACTGATCGCTTCTAACCGCCGGAGATCGGTACTTCCCTCGTGTCTCAAGCACCCACCTCGACACGTCGCAGAAACGATGGCCGATTCTGAGGTCGCCAATTTCTATAACCTCCCGTCGGAATACCCCGAGGAATGGCCCGCCGAGCTTGAAGGCGGCGAGGATTCCGAGGATGAGACCCTCCAACGACGTGGTTCGCGATCCCGATACTTCGCCCTCGAACGCAGCAACAGTGGTCGGAAAGGACCGAATCTCGGGTCGTTCAAAGGGAAAAATGGGAGGGACAACCTCGTGAAAATGGACGAACCCGATCCGCTCGGGTCTGGGGAGTCTGTGTTCAAGATCTTGAAGAAAAGAGGGTTGTCCCTGGAGGAAGAGGGTCGTTTGCGCAATCGATTCCTGCTCTCGTCTACCTCGTTCTCACCGGCTCTTTTCCTCTCACAGGCGCACTCGGATGCATCAATCAAGTCACTCCTCAGTGGACTTGATTTCCTGTCGCGGTCCATCGATCAGAAATCGGCCTCGCTGAAGGTTCTCGTTGAAGCCAATTTCGAGCGCTTCGTTCGCGCCAAGGCGACCATCGACAGTGTCTATACCGAGATGAGGAACCAGGGAAGGGAACAGGACACGCCCGTACAACAAGCTCATCGCCGGTCAGGGCATTTCCGGAATTATTCTGGAGGGATGCAGTCGGTTCCCTCCCCCGCTCCGACGGACTCGGCGCCTGGGAAGAACGCACTCACCAAAGAGAGTGAGTACGGCATAAAGGGCATTCGCGTTCCGCTGCTGGAGGCTTCTGTTAAAGCCGAGGAGGTGTGGGGTCCCGCACTAGGAGGCCGTGAGAGAGAACAAGCGCTGAAATCGGTGGTTGAGGCGATGGAGAAACACCGCGACGTATATGAGATCGGCGGGATGCTTTCAAAATCCATCAAGCAGAGAGACTACGATTCCGTCTTTGAGCAATATACCAAGGCAAGAACTCTTGCCAAGGACGCAAAAACGATCGCGGACAGGGCTATTAGCAAGCAGCGAGCGTTGACTGATGAAGATATGCATTTAATTCTAGCCATGGGGCGGATGTGGATGGACGTCGATCAGCAACTACAGGCGTTCAAGCGTGACCTCTGGAGACGTCTCGGCGACGCGCCTACTACCTCGACAACAGTGACGGCATCCGGGCCAGTTGAAGAACACATGGAACTCATAGGTGCCTTGCTGGAGCTGGGAGTGGACGACAACCCTATCTGGGTCTGGCTACTCAGTAGGTACAACTTTTTGAAAACTAAAATAACTGCGTTCTGCGAACGGTGCAAAACGGAAATCGAAATCCTGCGGCGCAGGCTCGCCAGCGGCGAGAAACCAAGCCCTCGAGCCGTTGCATCATACCTCAAACTGGCACCGCGCGACAATGCCAAAGATACGCAAGATATGCTGGATACTGATCAGATCATTGAACTCTGGGATTGCGTTCATACCTATCTCAATAGGTTGCTGTCGTCGCAGGGAGGTATTCTTGGGGAAGTGCTTGATTTTTGGGAAGCGGCCCAGTCTTTCCTCGATGGGAGCAAGCAAAAGCTGCTCCCTGCCGGGTTCGAAGGGGAAAGCCGGAAGCATCACCGGCTTTCGAGCGCCGACTCGAGAGATCTGCAGAAAGGCGTTGTCGAGCTGGTGAACCTCATTCGAGAAAGTGTCCTATCGTTATTTGCCGACCCTCCGTTAGAGGATATCTCTCTGCTCACCTCGCCAATATCGCCACCCAGTCCCAACAGCCCATTAAATATGGGGGTGACACCCACCGAGTCCCGGTTCAAGCTGGACCCCAAAAATATGCCGTTTCCCACTCCAAAGAGCGGCGAACACTGGGAAGACTACGCATTTTGGCCCCCGTTCTCCAATGCGCTCAGTGGTGTGCATTATTTGGGCCAATTCCTGGTCATCATTGGAACGGCGGCGAGCGAAATGGCCGCCCTAGGCCCGGTATCGAGCAATGGCAACGCGCATGGTCTTCTCAAGGCGCTTGTCAGCGTCGCCCGTGAGCGTGCGGTGCGAGTGGTCTGCGCTGCTTGGGGCAGGGACGCTGAGATCTGCAAGATGATGGAAGACTGGACACGAGACCCCGAAATTAGGGACCTCACGAAAATGCCAAGCTTATTTGTGGCTTTTGAGAATGCAATAATTGGGGGAATGCAAAAGATTCTGTATGTCTCGGAGGCCATGGTCAAAGCCGGTGATGTAGACATCGTGACGCAGCCACCTAACAAGCTTCTTCAAATGGTGCGCACCCAATTTGTCTCCAGCGTTTACAAAGCCCTCAGCGGTCTAGTGGAGAACGCAGAGCACCCTGCCGCTCCAGAAGAGGACAACGAATGGATTCTCGCCGGCTCGACGGCGCGCAACCGACCTGGAACATCTTCCGTACTTGTGGCAGACGCTGTCGATGCGCAGAACAGGGTACGTTCTACCAATAATATCCTAGTATCATGGCGAATAAACTGACAGTTCGTTAGAACGTGCGCATTCTCCTTACTCTCTCCAACATCAAAGCTCTCCAAACCGATCTGGTGCCCCAATTGGTCGCGAACTTTGAAACCTCTTTCTCCGTGAAGTTAACGGATGAAGCCAAAACCATTCGCGATGTGCTCAATCAAATCGACAACCGCCTGTTCCAGTCATACACCAATCCAACTATTGAGACATTGCACACGACGATCTTCCATGGCATTACCGCCGCCGATTGGGAACCCTCCGTCGCTCGTCCTGACCAAGTCCGGTCCTACGTGTACAACACACTGTTAACACTGGTGCTTGTTCACACGGAGATCTCGACTACCATTCCTTCTAGCGCCTCGACTTCGACGCGCTCATCAACGACATCAACATCGGCACCGTCCGCCCTGCTCTCCGTCGTGCTTACACATCTGCTGACGCAAGTTTCTTCGTCTCTCCTCAAGTCATTCAGTTCGCGGTCTTCGTATAGCCTCCCTGCCCTAATGCAGGCCACTCTAGATACGGAGTACATTGCACAGACCATGTCGCAGTACTCCACCGACGAGGCATCGGCACTGCAAAGCCAAATCTACGTTGAACTGGACCGTCGCACCTCTCACGAAGCCCGCGCTCGACTTCAATCGGAATTGGGTGAAATGAGGGGCATTCTGAAAAGATTACGAGAAAGAACCAAAGGGGAGTTTGCTTGCTTCAGGAGAGCAAGAAGCGGTGCGGGTCAAAAGGCATCGGCATAGTTAAGTCGGGTCGGATGAGGAGTTGTATATACAGAATAAGCTTGTGTCTGGTCAAGAGCAGCGGTCTCGACCTGATTTACTCCGTAGAACAATCTGGAATCTATTTCCGCGGCATGAACATCATAGGCGCGTTTGATCCTAAGGGTGAAGAATAATCAAAATGTAGGGTATCATTGACAAAACTTTTGTTCCACCGCAAGCCAGCTCTACGTCTGGCCAACCATTCTTTGCACGCGATCTAGCAGCACCTTGCTTTCGCGACCCAGCCTTCTTTTACCAAACTGGTCCGGCCGCCTCGCGCGGGACATGTCCTCTCGGTTCTTCTGTCTAAACTCGCGATCCTGTCTCCGCTTCTCCGCTTCCTGACGACGCTTTTCGGCGGCTTCCATTTCTTTGGTGAACGCAGACCGTTTGGGCTTCCTCTGTCGACGGCCCTGGGCGTCCCGATTTTGTGAGCGTTCCGGTTTAGGTGAGGGTTCCGGAGCCGGTTCATTCAACATCGCCAGTCGATCCGGATGAAGCTCGAGGCCGGCAGATTCAGGCTCGGGCGACTTCTCGTCCCCATGTTCCTTCTGGGTCTCGGCACCTGCATCGGCGATAGCATAGGTAGGCTTGCGTTGAGCGTTGGCAAGCTCTTCTTCGGCCTTGACTTTGGCATAGGCTTTCTTGACCTTGGCTTTTTGGATCAGGTCGGACTTAATCTTTTGGGCTGAACAGTCGCAAAGAGGTTAGTTGGCTGGAACTTCACAAAGTTGGGCGTACACTGGGTATACTGGGAAACGGTAGAAGACTAACTCTTTCGGCGATATGTGCCATCGGGCAGGTTTGCAGGGCCGACTGAAAAGCCCTTTCTCTTCTTGACCGGAGCTTCTGTATTATTCCGCGTTTCGGCGTTTGCATCAGTGTCTCGGGAGCGTTTGGCCGCCATGATGAGCTGGAGATCAGGCGGAATTGGGACAGGAAAAAGTTTGTTCAGGGTTCCTGTACAACTGGCTCCGGCGAATTTCTTGGAGCGGTGAGTTGGGCAACAATTGTCGCAGTCAACGTGGCGAGGGGTTTTTGTTGAACTTGAACCGGGCGGTTTAGAAGGGTAAAAAAAAAAAAAAAAAAAAAAGTCGGAACGGAGTCCGGAGTAAATGGAGGTACTACTCGGTTTGACACCAAACAGGAGATTATTGACGCCTTAATCGGGCGTCGAACAGCTGCACTTGGGGAGAGAACGGGGATATGGAAATCCTTGGGCCACGTCAAAGCAGGAAGGAAAGGAAGTTGAACCAGCAAAAGACCGTCGAGACTCTGGCAAAGGCTTATCGGTCCCCATGTCCCAACACAGAAATGTATGTCTGGTTTGTCTGATTTACCTAATCTGGCTAGCGTGTTCTCGCCGATGACGTACGGATACGGTAAGTTACAGGGGCCCGTATCTTCATGCCTGAGGAATCCACCCTCATGACTTGCCGCATCTTCGGATTAAGAAAATGAAATGAACTTTAGTATTGTAATTATTGAGTAAGAATCATAATCAGATCATCCTTGACTCATTCGCCCTCTTCCTTCTCCTATTTCCTTCCCTCCCCTCCCATTTTCTTTTTTTTCCCTCCCGCGTCCCCTTTGTCAGTCTCCTGTTTCTTTCATCGTCCAACTTCAGGTCCTCTCCCCCTCCGATGCCGATCCGTTGCGGTCATACAATCCTACTCCACCGTGCTTGAAACTTGAGTGACCTCCGCCACCGGGTCCCTGCGTGCTACCGAAACACTACATCATCTGCCTCTTTTGTTCGCTCGCTCTCTCCTGACCAACTTTGTTTCCCCAGAACCCCGCCCTGCGGTTGCGATGATTGAGCTTTTGCCCGCCGATTTCGTCCATCCCAACTACCGGTGATCATGCCTATGTTTCAGGATCGGGATCGCCAGCAATTCTACGATTTATGGTCCGATGATAAAAGAGACCTCGACGAGGATGCTCGGCAACATACTATCACCACTTTGAAACAGTACCAGGTCAATCATTCCAGATTTGGCCGTTCTGAAAGGGGTGACATATTCTCGGATGAGCGGTCATGGCCGGAGTATCCTCTGTCGGGGCTGCGTGCGAGTGATCGAGAGGACTTGATCCGCTATATCAAGAGCAGCGATGCTTCTCCGTGGGCGCCGCAGACTTCGGTATGTCTAGCCTTTCCTTGGTTCCAGTTCCCTGCGTTCGGTTGCTCGTCATTAGTAGCGGCGGGCTGCTCTTTGCGCATGTACTCATATAAGGCATTTCATAGTTCGGGGAACCGAGTGCCGGTCACTTTCCCTCCGATAAACCTGATTACATGGCGGATCAATCATTTGAACGAAGTCTACCCAAGGAGAACCATCACCAAGAGGAGCAGGAACTAGGATCGCCGGCCGATATAGTACGTCCGCGATCAGCTTTACATTCGGGCGATTTTCGAGAAGGCGCCAGAGAGCAGAACGGCCAACAGCAAATACCTCCATCTCCTATACCACGAACGACTACTGTCCCGCAGTTCCCTCCCCTGAGTTCTTCTCCAACTACGCCGTGGTTTGCGGTACCGGCTCGTCCGTCTGCTGGGAAACCCGTGCCGGCAACTCGCTCCCGAGCACCCTCTTTGGGGTCATTCTCCTCCAGCTACGTCCTGAAGGCTCCGACAAGCCCGTTGGTTTATCAGGCGAACAATACAGACTTGGATTTTTCTCCTAGGATTGAGTCCGCAGATCAGGCAGAATTCTCGGAAAAAGCAAGTCGTCGCCGAACGCTGCCTCCAGAAAGTTTCCGACACCTCCAATCATCTCCTACTGCTCACCGAGGCTCGATCTTTCAGAATGGCCAAATTCTTGGGCGATGGAACGAACCATCTCACGGAGCCTATCCTGCCCGGCGGTCTTTGGCATCGACTTATAGTCTCCAGCTGGCGTCATCGGTGCAGACGCCATCTCCAAGGGCTCGGAGACTTTCCATTACCTCGGAATCTTCGCCCCGGCCACATGCCTCGCTTGTCGGCTCGTATGAGGAGTCGATTCTCCGTGGGCGTATGTCAATGAATCCGTCGAAGCCCCTAGATTTCACCGCGCAGATCGGAGTGCTTGGTAAAAGCAAGTGTAAATCAAGTCTCAAATGCCCGCCCCACGTCACGGTTCCTTTCCCGGCGGTCTTCTACAGCTACCCTACTTCTGGGTACGGACGAACGATCTCGGACGACAATCCCAGTCCTTACGTTGGCTTGATCGACCTAGAAAATTCTCTTCCTAGAGACACGTCGGCCAGCAGCCGACGTCGCCGACACCATCAGAGCCCCGCAGGTCCTCACGGTGATCAAGGCGCGGAGAACGAACTGTCATCGAAACCCACCGATCAGGACGCTTTGCGTAAACGCGAAAAGAGACACAGGCGGGCCGAATCTCCCAAATGCCCTCCCGGTGGTTGTTATAGAATCCCGCAACAGGGCCAGTTGCAGATCATGATCAAAAACCCGAACAAGACGGCTGTAAAATTGTTTCTCGTTCCCTATGACTTGGGTGACATGGAGCCCGGGACAAAGACATTTATCCGGCAAAGAAGCTATTCTGCCGGTCCTGTAATTGACATGCCAC
Organism: Aspergillus sp. S1802E; assembly: GCA_023627535.1. NCBI lineage: Eukaryota > Fungi > Ascomycota > Eurotiomycetes > Eurotiales > Aspergillaceae > Aspergillus > Aspergillus sp. S1802E. The sequence continues at coordinate 752,039 of JAMAHN010000015.1, forward strand.
TAACTGCTAGAAAGAACTACGGTACTGATCGCCCCGAGGCATCGTTGAATACCTCCGAGGACCCAAAAGACAAGCCCATATTGAGATACCTGATTCACCTCAACATTTGTTGTCCGTCCAGGGGCCGGTTTTACCTACACTCGAGCATCCGTGTGGTGTTTGCCAACCGCGTGCCCGACGGGAAGGAACAGCTCCGCAATGAAATCCAGCACCCCGACCCTCGATACACACCCTACAAGCCTGTCCGAGACGCCCACCATTCGCACATGGTTCCCAAATTGGCGACGGACCGCTCATCCCAACGACCGGCCGCGAATCACGAGCCGATCGCAGCGTATGACGCTCCCCATCCCTCTGCCGATATCCCCGACAGTTCGTTCGCGATTCCGTGCTCACTGCGGCGAAACACGATGAACCCTGGACAGTATCACTCAGTACAGCATACTGTTCATCCATTCCAACCCATCCCGTCTTTGAGAAAGGATTCGTTCTCCTTGCAGGACCTAGACTCGATCGAACCACATCGTTTCGATGAGGACCGATACCACAAGCTCAATAGAGGAGATATCGGTTACGGCGGTTACCCCTCTGTCGGTGGTTTCGAGGCGGGTGAAAGCCTGTTGGCCAAAAGATTAAGAGGGCTCGATGTTCATAAGCACGATTGCCCAGATCTCAACTAACAGTGAGCATGATCACTTCTATAACCAACACACCGGGGTGTGAACAGTATCTTCAATTCTCTTATATTTGCTTCTCTCCAATCATTTGTCGGTATATTATCATTCAAGCCATATCCTGCGGCAGGACACACAGCTGGGGCACAACTAACAAGACAGTGTTAAGCTACACAAGATGCAGGCTCATCTCCCGTCGCTCTTCAGCCGGAAATATTCCTGATGGCGATCTGTCTATTGCTGCACAAGCTTTGTTCTCTCTCTCCTTTCTTCAAATTATACATGTCAGGCGTACAGGACCCGCGACAATACCCACTCAACTTTCTTCTTTTCAGCCTTATTAATATCACTGCTGCATCTCACCCATTGCCTCACGCAAAGAAATTTGTTGATTTTTTTTTTTTTGTGGAGGTCATGGCGGAGGATGTCTCTGGAATCTGAGTATTGAAACAGAGCTACAGCTGCACAGTTTACAAACTTACAATTATAACACTCTTTTCTCTGAACTGCTTGGAACAGCGTTAGAAGATGTTAACTACATATCACCTGCCTCAGTTCGGTTTCCCCAGAGCCGCCGTAGTGACGATTGTCTGGAGTCGCATTTATCCTCAAGTGCTGTGGGCAGGTAACTTCGACTTCAGCTCCGTAGAATATAGATCCAAGTCAACGGACGCTTGTTGAATACCAGAATCTTGACTTTGTATGTTAACGAGGTAACTGTCTCTTGCTTCGACCAACCATGTAAACCTCGTCACTATTATGATCCTCGTCTAGTTCCGCCCCGCGCTTATAACTCTCTTCTCTTCCCCCCGACTTCTCTCAGTCTGTCACTTCCCCCATCCAGATACATATAGGAACGCCGTAAGCGCCAACATCATGACCGAACCTTCCCAGAATCAAACGGAACACCAATCGACCCCTCACGCCCGCGAAGTAAACAAGTCTCGCGACCTCCCCGACCCCAAACTCCGTCTTCACATCAACGATCTCCGCCACCCCGGCACCAAAGCCTTTCTATCTCTGATCCCCGACCTCGAATCCGTCCTCGAGTCTGCCCTATCCGCCATCATCCAAAACCTCTATACCGTCTCATCGTCGCCTCCCACCACCAAACATCCCCGCCTCCTCCCAATCTTCCAACTCAGCATCCCCCCCACCCGCTCCGTAACCATCCTCCTCCGCGACATCCCCGGCGTCGCATACACAACCGGCACCGAGCTCGACGACTCCCACAAGGAAATCCACATCTCGCTCCCCTACATCCACAGCACCAGCACCCGCCCCGGCGTAACCCCCGCCTCCGAGCTCCGCGGCGTACTCACCCACGAGCTGGTCCACTGCTACCAACACACGGCGCCTCCGCGCGGCCAGAGCGGTCACGACCTCCGTCCTCCCGGCGGCCTCATCGAGGGGATTGCCGACTTCGTCCGTCTCAAGGCCGGTTTGGCCCCGCCGCATTGGAAACGGCCTGTTTCTGCGCGTGACCGTCCGGAGCGCTGGGATCAGGGGTATCAGCATACGGCGTACTTTTTGGCTTGGTTGGAGGATGTTCGTGTTGGTGGGGGTGCGGTGGGGATGGTGAATGATCGGTTGCTTCGTGTGGGGTACTATGATCGTGATGACCATGATGAAGGGAAGGGGGGAGGCGATGAGGGCAGGAAGAAGGGTTTTTGGGAAGGGCTGTTTGGTGAAAGGGTGGAGGTGCTTTGGCAGGAGTATGGAGTCTATCTTGATCAGTTGGGGGGTGTGATTGAGGAGGGAGATCGAGAGGGGAAGATGAGTACTACGTGGGAGGAGGAGATTGTTGATCCAGAATGAATCATGGAATGATCTTCAGCTTGGTAGGTGATGCATGTGAGTATAGGTATGGCCATGCTCGTTCTCTATAGAGCGTGGCGATCATGAAGCGAGACAGTATTTCAAAAAGCACTGGTTAGGTATGTTCTATATACTGATGCAATCCATCTTCTATCGGCATGCCAATTGAACAATGCTTTTGGGAGAGGGACTGCCTTGCACAATCATCTTCATTCCACAACATGGATAAAGCAGCATGGAAAGGAAAAGAAATAAAAGCAGGAGCAAAGAGTGGACCAAATAGAGTATGCATAACAAGAAACGAAATGAGACCAAACAGAAAAAAAAAAGAAGTAACGAGCCAAAGAAGACATTGGTAAGAATAAAATAAATTTCCCATACTGTACAAAAACCTGATCTTGCAAAAAGTAAATATGAAATGAACCAATATGTTGTTGGTGCCGCCATGCACTCAGATCTAATAATATAACATCCTCTTCACATTTGAAACGTATCATTCTTTCTCATCCCCCCAAATCTTATACAATGACCTCGCCCAAGTCGATATGGACCGGTTTCCAAGGAGCGGCCCCCTCCTCTTCCATCGAGCTGGGAACCCGCACGTTCAAGGGGCTGTATAGGTACCATCCCTTGAGGGCGGCCACGGCAGCCCTGGAGCGAGCCTCGAGTAGACTGGCGCCAGCGCCCTCGCCCAACTTATCCTTGCCGGAGTAGATGCCAACGATGAACACGGGGTGTCTGCTCTTACGGCCAGTTTCGCTGATGATCTTCGCAACGGGCTGCTCGAAGTTTTCGCGCGCGCACAGGCGAGCTAGATCACGAGCTGGCTGGGAGAAATTAAACAAGTCGGAGATGTTGAGATGTCGCGAGAGGAAGTGTTGCTCGAAGAAGCGCTTGGCCGCAGGTCGGCCGGCGTGTAGGTAAATCGAGCCCATCACAGCCCGCACAAACGTGGCGTTGGCCTGCTCGGCGGTGACGCCCTGAGCGTTCACAGTCTCCTCGCCGGACGCCTTGGTCGGATCGCCGAATTCATTGTCGTAAACCACGCGGGAGGTGATCGACTTTCTCCACGACTTCCGATGCTCATTGGGTCTCGCGGTGCCGGTGATCGGCTCCGCATCCAGGTCGGTGCCAGGGAGGACTCTCTTGAACTGCAGGAGGCCAGGGTCGACCTCGCCGCCAGGGCACACTGCCATTTCAACACCCCATTCCCTTGCCATGGCTGCGAGCGTTTTCGGGCCAACGTACGCATACATGGCGGCGAAGATGACCGTGAGAGGAAGGCGAGGGTATGAGCAAAGGAGGTGTTCGGACGTGTAGTGGGTAAGGAGGTCATGACCAAGCAAGGCCAACGATTCATTGTTGAAGCTGGGGTTGGGATCGGCCGAGGGGTCCACGAGAGAGCGTGCTAGGGTCTCGAGGGGTAATCGCGAAGGAAGGTAGAGTCGTGCATGGAGCGCAGCAAGTTTTGCGGACTCCCGGGCGGCCTCGACCGGCGGAGAAGGGTGGATATGCCTGGACTGTCTTTTCGGATTGGACGGGAGCCGACGTGCTTCCAGCAATTGCTCGTTGCCCAATTGATTGTTTTCAGCCGGAAGAGCCGAAGATTCGGTCGTTGATTGGTGTCGAAGACCGTAAGAAAGATGTTGCTGCAGGCGACCACCAGTCCGGGCCCGCGGCGTTCGGAGGGCCGAACTGCTCCATCGTAGGAGCTGCACCCTCTTCATCTGGGCAACTGGGAGGGAGAGAGTAAGGGGGAGGGCCTTAAGACAAAATAGTCGACAGGAAAGTGAGCAATAGGAGGGGATGATTGCCCAAGGCGTGGGGGGTGGATTGGCTCGTCCGGACGGAGTGAATCGCGTGGGAACTTTTGGCCGCTGGAGAAAAGTTGAGCATCGGTAGAAGTCACGGGGTCTGCCGGTCGTGTGAGAGAAAGGCGCCCTTGGGCCGCTAAGCCGTATTGGGCGCTAGCGTCGCGGGCGTCTGGGAGGAACGTCGAACGGCCATTTCGGCTTCAAACCCGCCCAGAACAACCCACGCTTTTTCCAGCGAGCCATTGCCCACGTCTATCTCTCTCGAAAGTCCAATTTAGCCCGATCAAGATGGGTGGAGGCGGCAAGATCCCGTAAGTCCTTCTCAATCAGTCCCCCGGGATCGTTTCCGCGCGTGGTCGCTAACCGACTGGGATGCGCAGATACCCCAAGGAAGTCTGGTCTCCGGCCGGAGGCTGGTACGCTCAGCCCGCGAACTGGCGGGTGAACACGGCCATCATGGGCGCTGCCGTCATTGGAGTCGCTGCCGTGACTTGGAGCCTTAGTGCCGACCGTGAGCATCGGGAAAAGATGCCAGAGCCTGGCAGATTCTTCCCTAGTCGCTAGTAAGTCGATCTGTTCTGTTTCGCTCGCGCATGGACGTCATAATTTTCCTTCATCTCGACGTACAATGGCTGATCATCCCGTCCCCCCTTTGCAGCTGGAGCCGACAGATCATCGAACACGAGAGAGCTTCCAAGCAGGATTCATAAAGCGGCGTACCGAAGTATAAACAAGGTTGGAAATCGTGGAAGATTACTATGGCAAATGATAGGTTCTTTATTGTTTCATATTCTTGTGGGCTGTACGACAATAGAAGGGCGTTCTTCAATCCGTTCAATTGATCAGGAAGTGCTTCTGAGGAGACTCTTCGACGGTTCTGTACAACCGCTGGGTGTACAGACGGACCCGTTCCGTGAATTCAGTTTCGTTCCAAAGCTCCCTTCCTTCAGTAGAAGTAGACATCAGGGGCACCCCAATTTGCTCCACCACGAAACCGGCGGCGACGGTGGCAAACACCAAAGCCTCTAAGATGTTACCACGGTCTCCGTCTGCCTTCACGGCATCTCTCCAGCTCTCAGACGATGCAAAGGTCGACTCGATGACGCTAGCCGGGACTCGTCCGGCACTCACCATACCTTGGGCCAGTGCCCCCAGGAAAGAGTTCCCGGCGCCCGTGGGATCAACCACAGGGGCAGACCCCGAAGCTGCAGGCTGGTGATATGCGGGCAACCAGATCCTCTGGGCTCTAGAGTATGAATAGCTCCCGTCCTTTCCTGCCCGAATGACCAGGTGCCCGGTTCCATCGGGGCCAATCCCAGATGCAAGGATCCTTTTCACTATATCCTGGCCAAACTGTCCATCTTCGCTCCACCCTGACTGACCAAACATCAGTCCTAGCTCCAGTTCATTGGGGCTTACCACGTCTACGACTCGGTTCGCAGCGAAGAACATCTCCTGTTCCTCGGGGGTGCAGAGGTCCGGCACGGGCTCCCAGACAAAGATCGGTCGCTCCAGGGGAGTAGAAACCTGGCCATTTCGTTGCAATTCTTCTCGGCGTCGGAGTATTTCTTGCACGATGGTAATACACCTAGACGCAGAGCAGACCATGTGGAACGTCCTCGAAAGGACTTGGGAATCCGATAGCATGTGAGATTCCAATCGCAGCTTTGGGGTCAGATACTTGAACGCTATTCCTCGTTATCATTCCGTGGACCACTATTGTTACTCTCGAGGAGGCAGGTCAGGCACTAACCTCGTTGCTCATTGTGACCGTAGCCGTTCCATGCTCTAGTGGTCAATCGCGTCGGGTCTTCTCTGATCATGCAGTCGGTGTCCCATGCGTTGATGACATCCAAGACCTCTTGCGGGAAATCTGAGCCAACATCGACAATCCAACTCACAGACCGAGCATGGTCCTTTCCCGCGACGAGACGCGCGCCCACAACTGCAAAGGAGGCTGCCCCGCCGAGGACATTTTTCACGTCGGGTCTGATCCCGCCAAATTCGATGTCATCTATTCACCAGGGATTAATCTTCTGAGTATGATCGCGAGCCAATATGACCTCTTTACCCCCAGACAGACACATGGGTACATACCGAGAATGAACATGCCCAGCGTACAGAACTCGACATGGCTGTTGAGCGGGGCACCATGGCTCATGTCTTCTGCCATGCTTCGGGGATAATGTTGGTCTAAGTAGAGTAAAACAAAGAAAAAGGGAACAAGCAAATTAGTTGACCAACTCTCGAGTCACTGAGGGGGTTGCACAGAATCAGGTTGTCTTATCGCCATGAAGGACTTGCATACCCACCTACCTACTACAACCCCCTCGGGGCGAGCCTGAGGCAGTACTCCGCAATCCATACCTAAATGTGGTAATGTGGTAGGTACTGTAGGTGCTGGTTACAGTTTGATACGCAAACGTCATAACAAATCCGTGGCCACATCGATCTCGTGGTGTATGATACGGTACGAAGACCCACCTCGTGGAGCTTGGCGGCCTCAGGCAGAGCTCAGGAGCATCATCGCCTTTTGAGAACCGACACCGTTGCAACTCCTGGATCTCTCCTTCACTTGGTACCTGCTGCATCCACCCCCTGGAGAGGGCTTTGGTTATATCCCTTTCTATAGCACTCCAGTGGAGTTCTATCGATATTCTGGATAGCAATTTGCGTCCCTGTCCACAAGCTCAAGTCTGAACGGTGTCGCCTCCTTGCCTAGGGGCCTTGCAAACATGGCGACTGGCAGCCACATGCATAACCTAACAACTCTGATCAAGCGGTATGTTTCTGCATCACCAGCTGCACTGCATTGTCCTTTGTGCAGCTGTACCCAATCGGCTTCATCCGGTCTGCGCTGATATCGACGGACCCCTCCCATGTTTCATCAACTCACTAATGGTCACCAAATAGACTGGAGGCCGCAACCTCCCGCCTGGAGGATATGGCGATGTCGCTTGACGACCCCAATTCTCCAAAGGCCGTGGAGTCCGCGGCTGCACCGGCCCCTCTTGCTGCTGAAGCCCCCAAACCAGCTGCTCCTCCCGCCCCTGCAGCACCTACCGTCCCGCCGCAAATCCAAGACTTCGACGCTCTGATCAACAAAGATGTCCAGAATTTCGTGGAACTTGGGGACAAAATCGGAGGCCTTGTCGGAGAACAGGTGGGATCATCGTGTCTAGGGTGTCGACAAGAACACTTTGCTGACCTGCCGATAGTCGAAAGCGGTCTTGCAGGCCTTCAAGGCGGAGCGCACCTACCTTTACGTTTCGACAAAGGCGAAGAAACCGGAACCGCAGCCCCCAGAGCTCATGACGGAGCTTCACAATGCGTCCGATAGCATCAACATGGTCCGCGAGTCTAACAGGGGCTCGCCTCTTTTCAATCACCTCAGTGCTGTCGCCGAAGGCATCGTCGCCCTGGGTTGGTTTTTCGAATCCAAGCCGGCGGACTTTGTGAGCGAGATTGTGGGCGGTATCGAATACTATGGCAACAAGGTCCTGAAGGACTATAAGGAGAAGTGGGTACCCCGATATCATTCGTGCCTAATGATGGAAACTGACTCGCTGCTAGGGACCGCACTCACATCCAGTACATCCAGGCATACTACCAAATCTTCAAATCTCTTGCCGCGTATCTCAAACAACACTATCCGAAGGGCCTGACGTGGAATGACCAGAGCGGCATTGACGCCCATGAGGCTCTCCGGCAGGTCAAGGGTGGCTCTGGCTCCGCTCCCGCTCCCGGTGGTGCAGCACCACCACCTCCTCCCCCTCCCGTTCCAACGCTCAATGTGCCCGGCGGAGCTCCCCCGCCGCCTCCTCCGCCTCCCCCGCCCGGCGTTGCTCCCGCTCCCGCTCAATCCGCCGACATGTCGGCGGTCTTTGCTCAGCTTAACCAAGGCGATGCCATCACTTCGAGTCTCCGCAAGGTTGACAAGTCTGAAATGACCCACAAGAACCCCGGTCTCCGTGCCGGCTCTACGGTTCCCGAGGGCCAGGGTAGCAGTGCTTCGCGGTCCAAGTCACCGGCCCCAAGCAAGAAGCCCAAGCCCGAGAACATGCGGTCCCGCAAGCCCCCTCGCAAAGAATTGGAGGGCAACAAGTGGTTCATCGAGAACTTCGACAACCCCGGCGAGATTGTCGAGATCCCCGCACAGCAAAACCAGTCTGTTCTCATCTCACGCTGCAACAAGACCATCGTGAAGCTGTCCAGCAAGGCGAACGCCATTTCCATCGACAACTGCATCGGTCTCTCCCTCATCGTCGACTCCCTCGTGTCCAGTCTGGACGTCATTAAGTCGCCGAAATTCGCTCTCCAGATTGACGGAATCGTTCCCACTCTGTTGCTCGATCAGGTCGACGGTGCCGTGGTTTACCTCGGCCAGAAAAGCCTGGGCACGGAGGTCTTCTCCAGCAAATGCTCCGCCATTAACGTTATGCTTCCTCCTAAAGAGGGCACCGACGAAGATACAAAGGAGTGCCCCGTTCCCGAGCAGATCAAGACGTACGTTAAAGACGGCGTTCTCGTGAACGAAATAGTCGAGCACGCTGGTTAGTCTGGAGCTCAACGGTTTCTCTTCCCCTCCTCTCTCGCTCTCTCTTCTGACTTAGACAATCATGGATATTCCTGGGTATATATGCTGTCAATGATGATCTTATTGCTTCGGCGGCTTATATTGCCTGATGATGGACACCTTGGTTCTTCTAGTTGTTAACGACAGGTTTTGTTTCTGCCGCCGTACGTGTATTTAGAATAGTATGTAGATAATTTGCAAGCTTCTTCCTAAAGCCACGCAAAAGAACATAGTTGACGGCTCAGAGACTAAAGGTAGGCAGACCATGCGCACTGCGTGGTTGCACGTGACGAGGAGACGAATGAACCAGTGAACCTGCTAGTACACACGTACCATATTCTGGCTGAGCTCAAGGCTGTCTATGTGCTGTACTCCGTAAGATCACCACAGGCTTTGTAGGAAAGTTGAAGGCGTTCTATCATGGCGACAGAAACCGAGATTGCCATGTGCTTCCTTCCAACACAGCCTAAGTCCCAGAGGTTGATCTTTCTCACCGGCAATGCTGCTCTTATTCCCTGACAATCGCGGTTGTTGTCAGCAGAACTGACAGAATCTTTCCCCTTCATCAGATCGTTCACTACTCCGTAACTATTATTCGCTGGGAGACAAACACTACATCTAGTCTATTCTGGTCTTCTAGAAGGAGTACGAAGTCGATCTTCCACGCAGATTGGCCCTGTATACCGGAGGTCCCACTCGGCCCGTGAGCCTGAGGCTCTCAGTCCCGCCTGTCTTGGCCCAAGCGTGGGCTCGATGTTTGCCTGGTTTGTCTGGTTTGGTTGGGTTTCCGCGGAAGATGAATTGCGTCGGGTAAACAAAGCCCCAAAAAAAAAGGAACCCTCAGGGATGGCAACATCAACAACCACCTTCCTTCCTTCCCTCTTCGTCCCCCGCTACCCCTCCCACACACACACACACTCTCTCTCTCTCTCTCTCTCTCTCTCTCTCTCTCTCTCTCTCTTCCCATCCCACCACGCCACCTCGGTTGGGATTAGCATTGCATTGCATCGCATCGCATCGCAATTCCTGGAGTCCTTCATTCGTGTAGCCGTGCGGAGTGCGGAGCGCTTATCGCCGTAGTGCGCTTATCAGGTCTCGTTGCATCAAGCTCCTTTTTCTCCATCCTCTATCTATCGTCGCGACTGTCGTCAACCATCGTCATTCTCCTCGACTACGCTTTCCTCGGTCTGCGTCCTTTCCCTTCATATCACCACAGGTAAGTGCTTTCCCCCGTCAAACCGCTTCTTTCTCTCAAAAGAATGGCACTTTCGCTCTCCTCCCCTCCTTTCTCTTCTTCTCCTCTCCACCCCTCTTCTTCTCTTTTCTCGCGTGACTGTAGTTCCATTTGCCATCGTGAAGCTCATTCAAAATGTCTCTGCAGTTTATCGACACCGCTATCTCCGTCCTCTTCTTTCTTCTCCACGTTCTCCTCTCTCCCTTCATCTTCGCCTCTACTTTCGCCTCCCGTTGTTTCTCTTTCGTCTCTTCCCCCTTCTCTTACATCTTCTCCAAACTCTCCTCCATCACCAAACGCATATTCTTGTCTATCAAATCCTCGTTGGTTTGTTGCACGTCTTGGCTCATCATACCCGGCTTGTTCACCGCGGCAGGTGCCTCGTACGTTACCAGGATCATCGTCTCCGCCAGCTCTTCCACGATTTATTACTCGGCAGTGGAAGGCTTCCGTTCGGTCCTGGGCCTCCAGCGTAAGATGGAGCCAAAAGCAGACAGGCTGCTTCAAACCCTTCGAGATCAGAATGCATCTATGGATGCTAAAGTAGAAAATCTACTAGCTATCAAAGCCGACATCAAACAGAACAATGTCCCCGAGGATGCATTGCCGTCATTATTCGATGCGATCAAACTTGGAATCAGTTCTAATTACACCCGGTACTGCGGAGCCGCCTTCTCGACACTCGGCAATCTCGTGAAGCGACTCTCCAGCCAGGAGCAACAGCGTCTCATCGCTACTTTTGCCCGCGTCTTGTATCCCGTCCTGCTCGATCGCCTCGGTGATCAGAAAGAGCGTATTCGAACCCATGCGTTCCACGCATTTGTCGACTTTTGGCCCGCCTCACAACGGGAAGTCGAAGAAGCAGTTCTCGGCACTGCCCTGACGGGGAAGAACCCGCGTGCAAGGCAAACGGCCATTTCATGGCTCTTGCATGTACGCTCCCTCGTTCCTTGTCTGCTTGCTCACTTTTCCCTGACTGATCTTGTGTCACAGATGACAAAAAACCACGGACTCGCGTTCCGAGATTATGTTCCGGACGTAATCCGTTGCCTTCAAAACGCCGATGTCTCCGTGCGCGACACGGCAAAAAATACGCTCGTCGAACTTTTCATGTAGGATCTTGTTGCCTATCTTCTCCTCTCTTTTTCTCTCCTTCCTTTTGTTTGCATTCGGTGAAAATGTTGACTGATTCGCTCTCAAGGGATGAAAATGACGAGTCCAAAACCTTTCTCAAGGTCGAGCTAAATAACCCCGCCAACAAGCCTGCCAGACAGGCCATCCGCGACTGGATCCTGGAGCAAATAGGCCCCTTTGAGGAGGTCCCCGCAAGTTATGGTATGCAGAAAATTTACATGATGCGGGAGAGAGCTATCGGCAGGCACGAGGAAAAGTGTAAATCCGACGAAAAGCATCTTGCCTTTCATGAGAAACGACTTGCACGCAAGGAATTCCAGTTTGACGCTGACAAGGCCTTCAATGTCGATGCGCTCAGACGCAGGCTGCATCTGGACGAGAGCTCAAATACCGATCATTTCAGTGCACCCCGGCGTCAGGATCCTCCGCGCTCAAAGACACCGCTCGCCGAAAATGCGCTGCAGCTTCAGCGGTCCGCTCATACCATTCCCACCTGGGATGAAGCTGACGTTGCCCCGCTCATCATCAGGTCGTCTCGTCAGTTGGAGGACATTTTCACTACAATGATCCCCGATTTCGATGGTCGCGAGACGGAGAAGAACTGGGATAAGCGCGAGAAGCATGTGATCATTCTCCGACAGGTTGTCATCGGTAATGCGCCGAGAGATTATTCTCAAGTCTTTTATCCGGGTATCAAGGCACAGCTTGACAACGTATTCAAGGCCGTATTATCACTCCGAACCACTTTGTCCTCGCATGGATGCTACTTTGTTATCGATATGGCCCGCTGGCTTGGACCCGGTATTGACGGAATGGTCGAGATCATCGTCCAAAATTTGTTCAAGGTCTGTGTTCTCTCCAAGAAGATTACAGCCCAGAATGGGAACAAGGCGATGATCGCCGTCATTGCCAACGTGTCCTACAACCCCCGTCTTCTGAGCCACGTTCAGAGTGCGACCACCGATAAGAGCGTGCAGCTCCGTCTTTTTGCCGCAGAATGGCTTCGGACTATCATTAATCGACACACATCAATCAAGGCCGCCATAGAACATGGCAATGGCTTGAACCTGATTGCCACGTGCATCAAGAAGGGTCTAGCCGACGCGAATCCAAACGTGAGGGATGAGATGCGACATACTTACTGGGATTTCTACGTGGCCTGGCCCGCTAAAGCGAATACGTGAGCTTCTTTCCAGGTCTTCTACAGACAATGATATGCTAACGTCGGAACAGAATTGCGTCCGATTTGGACATGAAATCGAGGCTTCTTTTGGATAAGAACCCACACAAACCCAAGGAGCAGCAACCGGGCATATCGCCAGCAGAAGAGAGCTCAGCTCCGGCGCCACCCGAAAAAAGCCGCTCCGCGCTCAAGTCCGCAATTGCGGCCCAAAGACGGGCTCATCATCTTAAAGCCAAGGCCGTTGAAGAGTCCCCTGCCGTCGCAGGTCCTTCGACACTCCATTCGGCGCCGGTGAGGCCAAGGTTTCGACGCCCCGAGGGGGATCGTCCCGCTAGTGCGGAGCTGCACGCGCCTCCGGCTGCACCATTGACGCCATTTGATCGTGATGTCGATCAGCGGTCACCGAGTGACGATTGGAAAGGTCTCGCCAAATTCGAGCCGAAGAAACCCAGACTTGTGGGGGGGCGTTTCACGTCGAGAGCAAAACCTGTTGTTGTCGGTCAGGACGGTTTAGGAGAGGTTACAAAGGCCGTTGTTGCGGGTAGACAAGACGACATTGATGACACCGACGCCAGCGTCCAGAGACCTATCGAGAGCATGTCAGAAGTCCACATTGATGACTCCTATATTACAGCTCAGGGACCTGCTGGGAGCACGTCAGGAGTCCACGTTGACGACAGCCACATAACGGCCCAGGGACCTGCTGAGAGCATATCAGGAGTCCACGTTGATGACAGCTATATAACGGCCCAGGGACCTGCTGAAAGCATGTCAGAAGTACGCGTTGACGACAGCCATGTAACGGCCCAGGGACCTAACGAAAGCATCTCAGAAGTCCATATTGACGACAGCCACATAACGGCCCAGGGACCTGCTGAGATCACGTCAGGAGTCCACGTTGACGACCGCCACATAACGGCCCAGGGACCTGCTGAGATCACGTCAGGAGTCCATATTGACGACCGCCACATAACGGCCCAGGGACCTGCTGAGATCACGTCAGGATTCCACGTTGATGACAGCCACATAACAGCCCAGGGACCTACTAAAAGCATGCCAGAAGTCCACATTGACGACAGCTATATAACGGCCCGGGGGCCTGCTGAGATCATCTCAGAGAAGCAACGAGGCAAGTTGCCCATGCGTGAGGTCGGCCAAAGAACAACATCTACGAGTTTGGAGAACATGGTCGTCTTTGATCCATTGCGCATTGTCAATCTTTCAAAAGAACCGGATTTTCGTCGGCCCACATCGCCAGCAGACTCGGGTCGCATCTTGTGTATGTCGCAATCCGGTGAAATATATGACAAGAAGCAATCTGCGCGCGGACCATCTACACCAGCCCACTTTCCGCCTACTGATCCGCATCTGGCTTACCTGCTGGCAAGCAGTCCGAGTGAGCCGCCGAGCGACGCGGATTGGAACTTCGATGATTCTCTACTCTCGGAGAATTTCTTGTGGAAAGATTTCAATGGGGAGTCGTCTTCTCCACGCGAAGTTCACGGAATCATTGATTCAAGGGTGGCAGATGAAGATATCAGTTGGGTAGAAGAAATTCGCGGGGAGCGAAAAAAGGATTCGCCGCAGGCAATGGATTCAGCGCAAATGGGCCAAGCGCAAACGGTGCATGAAGCCCCTCAGGCGTCACTCATAGTCGACCCCGATCCACGTTCGACGCAAGAATTACCCCTGATGCAAAAGCAGCGTTGGCCAGTAGGACCCCGTTGCGAGCCAGCCTACGAGCCTACTCCGGAGGAAGATTCACAGTTTGCAGGGGCATTGTTGGAACGTTCCGAAGAGAGGTCGAACCGGCGTGCCCCAGTAAGTTCCTCCTCCGCATCCCAAGACCCCAACAGGTCGCAGCAATTGCTCGATAGGGGCATCCAACTAATCCGTAGCAATAGGATGGATCCCCATGGATTCAGACGGCTGCGGAGAGTCCTGGAGTCCAGCGACGAAACAGAAATATCACAAGAGCAGCAGCACGAGCTCGTGTTGGCTCTGTTGAACACTTTGGAGCGCGGTCATCCAACCGTCAAAGGCGCCCCAGACACCGCCCTACTCCCCGTTCTTGATGTACTCGAACACACGATCAAAGGAAGGGAGGGCGAGAAAAAGCGTTTCACTCCGAAATTATTTTATCTTACAACCATATCCTTCCTGGAGACGAGAGGGCGTTATGATGCGTCGTGTTATTTTGTTGTCAGGCTCGATGAGGTTGCAACACGCATCGTCCATGCCGAGTTGGACGAGGGTACGTACAACTCTCTTGAAGCTATTCTGGACACGATTGCGAATGAGAAAAACCAAAAAAATGAAAGAGAACAAACTCAAAAACATAACAATATTATGATTATGGGCCTATCACTGTTGGTGGTAGCTCTCCGCCATCAGAATGCGTCTGGCTTAAGTCTTGCGGAGGACATCGTGTTGAGGATTGGATCGCTTGTTTCTGAGCAGCTAGAAGGGGTGCATGCCGAGGTACGCCGTTTAGTTGTGCAAGTCTGCGTCCATCTACATGCTATGGTGAAGGAGGATAGGTTTTGGGAGTTGTTGGGGACCACTTCTACGGGGTCCCGCAACCTTTTGACGTATTACCTGGCAAGAGGCTGATCTTTTTTTTTGGTTTTCTTGGTTTTGTTCTTTGGTTTTCTTCTTGGTTTTTGTTTTTCTTTTCTCCTTTTTCTATACTTATGTTTGTATTGATACCACGAGGCCGTTTGAGTTCTTGTTTTCTTTTTCTTTTTGTTTTTTTTTTTTTTTTTTTTTTTTTGCACTGTGTATATCTTATCCTTTGTATAACATAGCATTCAAAAGCAATCCACAACGCAGTTTTTCTTTCATATTTTCTTTAGAGAGCGTACATGCCGAGGTACGCTGTGTAGTTGTTCGAGTTTGCATCCATCCAGATGCCATGGTCAAGGATAAGTTTGAGGTGTTCTTGGGGATCCCTTCCATGGGGTCTAGCAACCTGCTGACTTATTGTCTGACCAGGGGTTGGTCCTGTTTCCTAGTTCCGAAAAAAAGAAAAGAAGAAAAGAAGAAAAGAAACAACAATATGCTTACCATGGGCCTATCATCAATGGCGGTTGCCCTCTGTCAATAGAATGCATCTGGCTCATGCCTCCCCAGGGACTTTGATCACTTGATGCTAGCTAGAGGGGGTAGATGCCGAGATACGCCATCTAATGGTTTATATTTGCTGTGTTTATGAAGGAATGAGCTGACATCCAGTATCGTTCATCCTTTTTTATGTTTTCTGCTTTATACCCGAGTATCAGCTTCTCATTAGGCGCGGGCCGTGAACGGCCAAAGTTTCCTTTAGCTCGCATTGACATTCCAATCTCACTAACATAGGTATTGGCAGTGTATCTCTATAAAGCCTATCATAAAAGATCACAACTCTTTCATTTATACCACATCTGCGTGCCTATAAGTATAAAAGCCTGTAGGAGAACACCTAAAGGAAAAATCTACAGAACTCTTTTGCTGCGCTCGATATATGGACAGCAAAGGGAGTGACATGAATAAGGTCTATGCTCGATAATCCCCCTTAATATGTTGAATACTATCCTTCTGGCACTGGGCGTACATCTAGTTAGAACCCCCCGTCAACGTGATACCCCGTAGGATCGGTGGCCGCGGGATTCAAGCCCACTACACTCTGTTATAGACATGGATAGATAGGTCACTATCAGATGTCTCATCAATGTCAGCGGGAGTGACTATCACTAGACCACCCGGCTACCTTTGTTCAGCTATGTCTAGATCAATGAGCCGAGAATGACAGTCGAGATGACTGAGAAGAAGGTCAATGTCGTAAAGGTAGCAATGCGGATAAATTCTCAAACTTTCCGGGCATCACTTTTTCGTCATACTCCGTATACTCCGTACTCCGGGACAGCATGCAAGCCAAGTATAATGACCACAACAGCTGACATCGGAAGCATCGGGGAGGCGAATTATTGATTCCGAGCAGGACCGATCATCGGCGGTGTCCAATGGTGTTTGCCTGGCGAATCTGATTAGATGACGATCAGATTAGATCCAGGCTCTTGTTTTTTGGCAACCCCCTTTTTTTTTTTTCCAAGTGTCCACTGTTGGCATCATCCTACCACGGTAAAAGTTGGAGGGCCACTGCCGGCAGGTTTCAAGGTTAATCCGTTCGCTCGTCTTCTCTCTCACCTTCTTCGACTCTAACTACTTCGACAAGATGTTGGTTTATGTAAGCGTCTCCACAAACCCAATTCAGTCAAGCAGGCTACGAGCTAAGAGATCCATCGCCAAGCCCGGAACCAGCACTATTACGGAGAAAACTTGAGACCCCGGGGCAGGATTCGTAGACCCTTTCCCCGATGTCACCCCGAATCGTTCTCGAAAAAAAAAAAAGAAAGAAAGAAAGAAAGGGAAGGGGAATGTCACCGAAAATGGAACAAATAAACTGTCATGGAGCAAAAACTGGGCAGTCAAGGCATTTGTGACGCCCAAGGTCACTAAGGGATGCCTAAGGGCTTGCTAATTCAGACTAATGAGTGCTAGTCGCAAGCCATCCCGAAACTGGCTAAGGATTATAAGGGGGGTCAGCAGCGGTTCACCCAGTCACCACGGTTTATCAATCAATCAATCAATCAGATTAGATAAAAAGAACAGATAATTTTACTTTTCTGTCGGACTCTATCGATCCTAGTCTCAATTGTCAGACGAAGGGGGGTTGTGGAAATTAAAATAAGATAAAGCATAGCCGGATGGATCAGATTCAAGAGAATTCGGATCGAAATCAAGACAGGAAAAGTCTCCATAATTTCATCATCCGTGGCGGACGGCTTGCCATCGAAGAACTTTTCCCTCTCGATCTTGGTTTCTGCTCTTCTTATTTTTTATTTCTTTCTCGCTCCGTTACCTTGGGTAGTGAGACCAGGTTCGGAGTAAATTTATTAAATTACGTGTCACGTTGCGGGCGATCCATACAGCAGGTAGGGAGCAGGGAGGATAATTCCGAGAAGGAAGAAGGACGAAGAACGAAAGACGAAGGTGGAAGGTGGAAGAAGGGGGGGAAATGGCGAGACCCAGTCGGGCGACAAGGATTGGCGCACAGAGTTATCAGATGAGAAGCTTCCGACCGGCCACGTCCCACGCCGAGAGTCTTTCATTTCTGATTTCACCGTCCAGCGGTGGCGTAGACCTTGGCGGGATGTTGGTTGATTGTATCAATCAGATAACCTAACCCTCCTACCTACCTGCACCTAGGAACCTGTACTCTACGGTGTAGACCAGACAATTAGTCTATAGTATTCACTATTCATGGCACAGATGAGTGCCAGGGAGGACCACCCCAAAAATAAAACTCAAAAATGAAATAAAATAAATCACGCACAAACAAAACCAATGGAGAAAAAAAAAAAAAAAAACAAAAGTGAAAGCCAAGGAAATGCGAAAGAAAAAATTATCAATCAGTCACCATCCTCGGTTACGGCCATTTCAGGTACCGCAACGAACCGCCGCTCCACCCACCATGGCCCAATCAATCTTCCTCTGGGCACTCTACTGAGTAACTTACTCTTCCCTCTGCACCTCTGCAGAAATTGAGTCCCCATCGAAATCCACCCGAACACAGAGACATTATTATCTGATGGCCACAATAATCCACTTCCTCTCACCCTTCAGCCGCCCGTCCGCTCCCTCCCCTGCCAAGTGGAGATCATGCCCTCTTTCTTCCTTGGGCGCTCTTCGTCGCTTTCCTCTGGCTTTGTTACCCTTCTCCGCTTCGTGCTGGTCGAGGACCCTCTTTTTCCTTTCCTAGTCTCCTAGACTCTTGCGTACTCGGCCTGCAGCCCATGGCTTCGACTAACTTTCAGCGCCGGTTCTTAGCTAGGGCCGCAACCGGAGCCGTTATGATGGTAAAATGATATTCCCCCCTCTCTCTCTCTAGACGTGTGTCATTAGTAGCCTACACCTGTCCGAAGCTACCTGGGTCCCTTTTTTCTTTTTCTTCTTGCTTTTCCTCGTCTTTTCTATCTTTCCTCTTCTTCTCTCTTCCTCCCCCCTCCCCCTTCTGGTCTTCTTCCCCTCCACCTTCATCGTCTACATCCAATTCTCGACTCTTGACCATTGCTCTTTGTCAGTGAGGGATGCTTCTTGGAGGCATGACCTGAGTGATTTGTTTCACTCTTGACCCATTTTGAATCGTCGCCATTGGTTTAGCGACTGTTGGGATGCAGAGAAGACATTCGACGTCCTGAAACAGTGCTCCGAACAAGATTCTCTTATTTTGTTTTCCCAATCCCCGCTCTAAACGCACCTTCTTAACGGCTCAGAATCCAAGCCGCGTGGGCTAGCCGCGATCGATCTGACCGATACTGGATTGACCTATATATACGCCCGCAATCTCGGCTTTGATCCCATCCGCGGGATACTGTGCCAGCAACCATGTCACAGGAGACGCCACCCGAAAATGGGCAGAAAAGCCCCAATGATTCTGGCGATGGCCAGCAATCTAAGTTTGTACGTCGATCCTCTCTGCCCCAGAAGAGCGGGAGAATAATGCGGACAATACACTGATGCCGAGTCTGTTCCAGATGCAACAATTGAAGGGATACATACCCACGAAGGCGGATTTGGGCAAGTGTTTCTCTTATGTTCGACTTCTGTTTTCCCTGGACTACACTATGACCGATGTTTTCCTTATCATTGCTGGTGTGTTCTTCGCGATTGCCGGTGGTGTTCCTTTCCCGCTGCTTGGTATTGTCTTCGGTGATCTCATCAACGATATGAACTCAACCACCTGCGCATCCTCCGACAATGCTTCTAGCGAACTGTCGTCAAGCGTGCGCACGAAGGTGCTGTACGTCATTTACATCACCATTGCCAACTTCTGCTTTATCTACATCCATACTTCCTGCTGGTGCACAGTGAGTGAACGGCTAGCGCGTCGCTACCGCAGGCGATACTTCGAGAGTATCATCAAACAGGAGGCAAACTTCATTGAATCTCTTCCGTCGGGTGATATCATCTCCCGTCTGGTCAGTGACATCGAAGTCGTGCAGTCCGGTACGTCTGAAAAGGTCGGCCTTGTCATCACAACCATATCATACTTCGTGGCCTCCTACGTTGTTGCCTTTATCAAGGTCCCCCAGATTGCTGGAATGTTGATATCCGTCGTCCCTTGCTTCATGCTCATGTCGCTGATTGGGGGCCACTATATCAAAAAATACGCCGGGCGCATCGCAGAGAATGCGAATGCGGCCACGTCCATTGCCTCTTCCAGTTTGTCCCACCTGACCCTAGTCCACGCCTTCAATGCCAACGATCGTCTTGAGTCGCGATTTGCCAGCTACCTCTCCCAATCGCATAAGGATGCACTCAAGAAGGCCTGCACCCATGCTGCGCAGCTCGGTTTTCTCTACTTCGTGGCCTACTCCGCCAACGCTCTGGCCTTCTGGGAAGGTGCGCAGATGATCTCTCGCTCCGTCGCCAATGACAACAACGGCGTTTCGGTTGGTGCTGTTTACACCGTCATCTTCGTCCTGATTGATGCTTCGTTCATCTTGAGTCAAGTAGCACCTTTCATCCACGTCTTCGCCTCGGCCGCTGGCGCCTCGGAGAGACTCCTGACCGTCATTAACCGACCCTCGGCCATCGACGGAACGTCGGACGAAGGCGATAAGTCGGCTACCTTTGGCGAAGAGGATATTGAGCTCAGCGATGTTCACTTTACCTATCCCTCCCGCCCGGATGTTCCGGTGCTGCAAGGAACCAGCTTCATCATCCCGCCCAAGAAGCACACGGCCATCGTTGGTCCTTCCGGTGGCGGCAAGTCGACAGTGGTCTCGCTCCTGGAACGATTCTACGATCCCAAATCCGGCAAGGTGACCATCGGCGGCAAGGACTTCCGCGATATCAACGTTCGCTATCTACGAGGTAACATTGGTTTTGTGCAACAAGAACCATCGCTCCTGGATCGTTCCATCCTGGAAAACATTGCCTACGGCATGGTCTCTTCAGCCCACGAAAAGCACCAGCGCTTGGCTCCGTTTATTCTGGACTCCAGCCTATCGGACCTCACAGAGGAAATTAGAAATGGCACGTCGGAGAAGGACGCACTTACCCACTTCGACGCTTCCGTCGGCGAAGTTGTCGAGTTGGTGAAAGAGGCGGCCGCCTCGTCGAATGCGTTAAACTTCATCGAAGCCCTGCCCCACGGACTAGCGACCAGCGTGGGAACGGCGGGAAACCAACTCAGTGGTGGCCAAAAGCAACGTATCGCGCTTGCTCGAGCTCTCGTGCGCGAGCCGACTCTGCTCATCTTGGACGAGGCGACGGCTGCCTTAGACTCAACTAGTGAGCAGTTGATTCAGGCGGCACTGGCCAAAGTTTCAGAGCGCGTGACCACGGTGTCTATTGCTCATCGTCTTGCCACGGCCAAAGACGCCCACAAGATTGTCGTTGTCCAGAGCGGCCGGGTCACGGAAGAAGGTCCCCACGCCGACCTGGTCGCGCAAGGCGGCGTTTATGCCGAAATGGTGCGATTGCAGAACCTTGGAAAGTTGAGCGCCGAAGACCTTCGAGGCTCGGATGATGCGATTCGCGTTTCTTCCGACAACCAATCTGCATCAGGAATGTCTAAGCCCACGGATGAGAAGGAGCCATACGTTGGGGTCAGCGCATCGGACGTTACGGAAGACACCGTCGTTGGCGAGACGCCTCCCGGGTCTAAGGACGGCAAAGACGAGGACAAGAAGAAAAAGAAGAAGAACAAGCGATCGACATGGTTCAGTACCAAATACATCTTCTCTCTTGTCCGGGCAAACCTGCCTCTCATCTTCCTTGGTCTCGGCATGTCTTGCATCATCGGTGGCAGTTATTCGGCCGAGGCAGTCGTCTTTGGTCACACCGTGGGAAGCTTGAGCCCCTGCAGGTCTCCCGGAGACATTAGCGACAGCGGTGACCTGTATGGGTTGCTGTTTTTCATCCTTGCCTTGGTCGAGTTAACCGCCAATGTGGTGGGTGGTGCCGCCTTTGGCTGGGCCGCCGACAAAATCCTCTACCGCATCCGAGTTTTGTCGTTACGCTCGTTGCTCAGCCAGACGATCCAGTGGCATGGCATGGAGGATCGTACCCCGGGAACACTGATCACCTACATTACCGGCGATGCGTCGGCGCTGGGCGGAATCACCGGCTCTACCATCGGTCTCCTCCTGGCCACGGCCGTGAACTTGGTGGCCGGTCTAGTCATCTCGTTTGCGATCGCCTGGAAGATCACCATCGTCTTGTTCCCGACCATCCCCGTGCTACTGGTGGCGGGTATGATGAAACTCCGCGTTCAAGCCAAGTTTGCCGAGCGTCACCAGAAGGCGTTCGCGAAGGCCACCGCGATCACGGTGGAGGCAGTCGACAATATCCGGGCGGTCTCGGCCTTTTCCTTGGAGAAGCAGTCTTACGAGGTCTTTGGTCGGGCACTGAAGCATCCGTACCGCGAGACAATGAAGGCCATCGCACATGGTAACGCGTGGCTGGCGCTAGCGTTCAGTATCAGCAACTTGGTCTACGCGCTTGCGTACTGGTGGGGATCTCGCCAGATCGCCTCGGGACTCTACTCGCAGACGCAATTCTTCATTGTCCTGCCCGCCTTGCTATTTAGTACGCAGTCTTGCGGGCAGATGTTCGCTCTCGCCCCCGATATCTCCAAGGCCAAGGTGGCCTCGTCCAACATCGTTGATCTGCTGACCACCCGCTCCGCCGAGGAGGAGATGGCCCCCAACTCGTCGCAAAGCAACCAGTTCTCCAGCAGTCTTCTCGAAGAGAAGGCCGCGGCGCAGGATGTGGAGGCCTCGGACGGGGCCCGGAAGACTCGATCGCGGTCCTCGGATAGTGCCATCGGCGCCCAGCTCCGCGGCGTGCATTTCACCTACCCGAACCGACCGGAACGCCCGATCCTGCGGGGTCTTGACATCAACATTCGACCCGGGCAGTTCTGCGCGCTGGTCGGACCTAGTGGATCAGGCAAGTCGACCACGTTCGCCATGCTGGAGCGGTTCTACCGACCCTCGCTCGGATCGGTGGTCATCGACGGTGTGGACGTGACGCGGCAATTGGGAACGGAATTCCGAGACGACATCGCGCTGGTGCCGCAGGAGAACGTGCTCTTCGAGGGCACCGTGGCCTTCAACATCGGACTCGGCGCGTGTCCGGGACACGAGCCCACGATGGCGGAAATTGAGGAGGCGTGCCGGATGGCCAATATTCACGACGTGATCGCGGGACTGCCCCAGGGATACGAGACGATGTGCAGTCACGACGGCAAGCAGTTCTCAGGTGGACAGCGACAGCGTCTATCGATTGCGCGGGCGCTGGTGCGTAAACCGCGCATGCTGTTGCTGGACGAATCGACCAGCGCGCTGGATGTCGAGTCCGAGAAACGAATTCAGGAAGCTCTGGCGACGTTGGCCGGCCGCACGACGATCGTGGCGATTGCGCATCGGCTGAACACCATCCATCGTGCGGACCAGATCTTCTTGATTGAAGAGGGCCGGTGTGTGGAGCAGGGGACGCATCAGGAGTTGATCCAGCGCAGTGAGACGTACCGAACCAGCGTGATCCACCAGTCTCTGGAGACCTGATCTATCTTTATCTCTCGGTACGGCGCACAATGCTTTGAGATCGACAAACCTTTTGAAAAGCATTCATATACAATTACTTTATACCCATGGACATATAATAATTGAGAGAAAGTGGACGAGTGAAGAGACAGGAAAAGAAAAAAAAAAAAAAAAAAGCAGAAAGTCAGGGGTGTGAGAATGAGGGAGAAAGAAGGAAGGATAGATAGATTTTGGACTTTTAAAAGCCACCTTTTATTTTAGAGATACTATAGGGAATTTTGTAATTCGGCGTTTGCGACGGGAATGCACTGTGAATTGTTGACAGTCAGATCAATTCATTCAATTGTTTATTCTAGAGCATGATTTACTTCGTAGTTCGTATCTACTCCGGAGTCTCGACTGGGAGAGAAGATCGACTGAGTCGGGGCGCTCTAATAATAAATGCCAGACGCACTAAAAGACCCCCAACAGGTGGCCGAGGGGTTTCTCTCGTTCCCGCTCGCGCGAGTTTATCTGAAACCGTCGCTCACCGTGTTTCATTTTCTCTTCCTTTCTGCCTTTCTGCCTTTCGCTCTCTCTCCTCTTCTTTCCTCCTCGTCCTCGTCTTCTTCTCTTTTCCTCTTATTCTCCCCCCTGTTCCTTCTCGGCCCCCCCTCCGTCATCCCACCCCCGTCGTCTCATCATTGATTGACCCTGTCCGGTCGCTTCTCTCGATTGGATCTCTTGTCGTTGGCATCCTTTGTTGCCATTCAGTCCATTCCCCTGAATTTGGTTCCTGTTTTGTCTTTTCTATTTTTTTCTTTTTGCTATTTTTTTTGTCTCTTTTTCTACTCCGTACCCTGCATCGGTTTCTGTTGTCTCGTATAGCCTCCCCCTCCATTCGGCACGATTCCCTGCCTCCATATTGCCTCGTCCAGATCGACATTTAGATATCTTCCTGCATGGTATAGTAGTGGCCCCTCCCTCTGTGCTTACGGGGTTGTTGGTTCTGCGGTGTAGAAGTGCCTAGTCTCCGGACTTTGTCTCGACCCCCCTGCTTGCTTGCTTTGCTTTTTGGCCTGGGTGGCATTCCGGGGTACACCACTTTGTCCTCTGCTTCCCTGTCTCTCTGCTTGCGTGCTTCTTTTTTCTTTTTTTCTTTTTTCTACCTTCTTCATTCATTTATCCTTCTGTTGTCACCCATCCCCTCTCCTGTTCGGTGTTGTCCATAATAATGGTCCTTGTCGATCTTAACACTAATGTGGATCTTCGCTTTGGTGCTTGCAACAGGCTCGATAGTCGTCGTCGATTCGTTACCTGGCTTTCTCCTGTGGAAATTGCCCTCCGTCCTCCCGCGCGCGGTCCTGTTTCATTTCCCATCGCCAACCTGATCTCGACCTAGACTCTCGGTCCATCCCCTTGTCGTTTCGTGTCTCTTGTCTCTACTGGTCTCCGGGAATATACACCTTTCCCGTCGGATGCGAGTTCTGACTTGAAGCACCACCCCTCTCTCCCTCCCTTCCTCTCTCTCTCTACCTCCCCCTCCCACCTCGAACTCGTCTTGGCTATAGCTTCCGCGGGCGCGCCCCGGGCGTCGTCACTTTCACCTCTTCGCCCTTCCGTGTCTTGACGACCTCTCCGTCGCTATCTTTTCTTCCCGTCGTCGAAATGGAGTCACCTGCCGCCTATCCCGAATCTCCGATGGAGCAGGATGAAATACCGGTCCCTTGCAAGGGTTGTGGTGAGGTATGCTAGATTGATTGATTGGATGAGGACGGGATGGCCACAGTTTGGGAGGGTATCGCTGACAGTCATTTGATTCATCTCCCTAGATCTTGGAAGAGGGGAAAGCATTCGAACTTGGTAAGCGAGCCGTGGAAACTTTGTGTGTTTGGGTACAACAGTCGCTGACAAGCCCCCTCTCTGTAGCCGGGAACCGATGGCATATCGAATGTTTTTGCTGCAGCACTTGCGGCACCCTTCTTGATTCGGACGCCCACCTTTTGCTTCTCGGAGATGGATCGTTAATTTGCAGCAATTGTACCTACAGCTGCAGCTCCTGCGGCAACAAGATCGAGGACTTGGCCATCCTAACCGGAGAACAAGCCTTTTGTTCCCAATGTTTTCGATGCCGCAACTGTAAAAAGAAGATTGAAAACCTGCGCTATGCGCGGACCTCCCAGGGTATCTTCTGCATGGACTGCCACGAGTCGCTGATGCAGCGGCGCCGAAAACGCAATCGTGCTGTTCCCCCCGCCAAAAAACAGGCCCCGAACGTGAAGCTAGACAAGTCCCTGCCGTCATTGCCTCCTGAGGAGGCCGAATCCCTGTCACGATCCGCCGAGGATCCTGCGGCCGATGCCTATGCAGGCGCAATTACCGAGGTGGCTTCTCGAGGGGCGGGTCCTGCGCTGGACGCTGGGAGGACTTCTTGCCCGCATGATCCTCAGGGTAAGGACTTTCAAAATCAACATCACCCCGCAATGATCCCTGAACAGCGTGACTGACTAGACCGCCTTGTTAATAGAAAACTTAATCCTCCCTTCGAGCACGTATCGCAGCAACCGCCATTCCGTGATTCCGCGAGAAGCTGAAGCAGACGGCGGAGGAGAGTTCCTCATACCGCTTGCCTTTGATCCTGCGGAGGAGCAACGCTCCCAAGGGCCGCCATCCCACGATGCCAGCACTGACTCCAACAAGCATCTACACAAATCTCCCCGGGAGGGATACGACTCGGAGAGTTCGTCGCCTCACATCGCGTACCAAGAAAAGGGTCGCGAGCGTCCCGACATTGACCACACCCGCTGGCGCCAGGACGAGGCTGCGATGGGCGCGAATGGCTCCTCGCGGAGCTCGCGGTCTGACCTGCCCTCGGGCGCGAACGAGACGAGCACTTTCTCCACCCCGAGCCCGGAAAGCACCAAATCGTCGACCACTCTCCAGAGAGATGGCTCGACTGCGGACTCGCAACGATCGACGGCCGTGGAGAGCACAACCACGCTCCCAAGCCGGCCATCGCACGAACTTCGTCGACTGCATGAAAACGGAGGATCGTTGGACTCGGCACGATCATTCCTTTCCTCCACCAGTATCCAAAATCTCCCCAAGCGAGGAGATTCGTTGCATCAATTCCCCCGAAAGGATGCCGCGGCTTCGCCGCGCCCGCAGGCGACCAGCCCAATCGAGCAATGGCATGAACGAAGCCGAAGCACGCCCAAGGTTGGCGAATCCCCCCGCACTCCGCGTGGTGATGCCACCCAAGAGTACTCCAAACCCCCGCGGCCCAACTCGATCAACACCGTTCACCAACTGGACCGGGCGAGCTCTCCGTCTCTGCTGCGCTACGGCAGCGGTGATGCCGCTACAGACGATGATCTAACTCGGGTTATGAGCTCGGATGAAGCCCACGCAGCTCAGACCAGCGAATCCTTCTTACGTCGCATGTCAAACTCAGTACGCCATGGCCGGAGTTTCAGCGACAAGGGTGCTCGCCTGGCTCGGGATCCCAAGTCGCCCAAATCGCCGGTCAACGGAACCACGTTTCCGGAAGCTCAGAGCCCCTCTGCAGGCTCTCCGGAGAGTGGCAGTTCCGAAGAAGTTGCGTGGTTGCGCAGTGAGCTGCGCAAGGAGCGTCAGCGCGTCTTAGAACGCGAGCAGAAGATCGCCGAGATGGAAGCAATGTTGAACGCGACGGCTGATGTCAAACAAGTCAACACAGAACTCAGTGAAAAAAGATCGACAATGGTGGTATTGGATGCTCAGAAGGAAATCGTCATGCGAGAACTCTCGGTGCTGACGGATCACCTCGAGGCCGAGAGGCGCGGAGCCAGTGGCCCCTTGGATCTTGGGAAGCTGACGAACCATGTCCTCCGGGAATTTGTCGAGTCCATTCAGAAATTGAAGGATTCTTTCACGCCGCAGATCGAAGAGTTGGTGCAGAAACGGAATGATACTGCGGAGGAACTGGCCAACTTGAACCGCATGAAGGACAAGAGCTTCCAGGAATTTGAGCAACTCTCGTCGAAGAACGCGCAGCTGGCCGAGCTGAACAACCAACTGGTGCATCAGATTCAAGAACTGTACAAGGCAAACAACTCCTCAGACGGCAATCGTGGCGCGAACGGACTTGGCATCTACTCCCACGGCAAGGAGAAGTCCTTGTCTTCCATCGATGCGCTGAAGGCAGCCAACAGCGACCTGGTCCCGTCGGTGTCAGCTGCCAATGTCTCCGAAGAAGCCGAACCCGCCACGATTGTTCCTGGTCCTCAAGTCGTCAGCATCCGCAAGGGACAGCCCCGTAAGTTTAACTGGAAGAAGGGCGGTCAGAATGTGGCCAAAGGAGTCACCAAAGGCATCAAGGGCGCCTTCATGTCGAGTGAAAATGCGGCCCCAACCGAACCCAGCCCCGGCTTGCCTCGCTCTCAAACCCAAGACCCTAGTCGCCAAGGGTTCGGGTTCTTCGGAAACCAGCGTAACAAGCAGACGGGCACCCGAATGCCCCAAACTGACAGCGTCCCGGTCCTGGCAGAAAGCGCCCCGAATGGTAAGTCTTGTAACGCACCGATCCATCCCATTCTTCCTCCGGCCTTGTATTCTGATGATTATATAGGTCTCTTTGGTACCGACTTGGAACAGCGCATGGAGCATGAAAAGAGCATCATTCCTGCCATTATCACACGGTGTATACAAGAGGTTGAATTGCGAGGTGAGCTCAGTTCTTCCCTAAGTTCTTCCCGAGGTTGCAATCAGCTAACCAAGTCCTTTTGAACAGGCATGGATATGGAAGGTATCTACCGTAAATCGGGAGCTAGTTCGGCGATTCAAACCATTCGCGACGGTTTTGAAAGGTCTCCTCAGGATTACGACATCTCCGATCCTGACCTCGACATTCACGCTGTTACGTCGGCACTGAAGCAGTACTTCCGGAAATTGCCCACGCCTCTCATTACTTACGAAATCTATGAAAAAGTGATCGACTCGGGTGACATCACCTCGCAGGCCGCACGGATCGAGAACTTGCAGAAGAGCCTTGGCGAGCTACCTCGGGTTCATCAAGATGTGCTGGAGTTCCTAGTGTTCCACTTGAAACGAGTCGTTGAGCGTGAGAAGGAGAATTTGATGACCAGCCAGAACATCGCCGTCGTGTTTGCTCCGACGATCATGCGGCCGCAAAGCTTGGCCCGTGAGATGACGGACGTTCAGAAGAAGAACGAGGTCTTGAAATTCTTGGTGGATAACTGTCAAGAGATTTTCATGGGTATGAAGGGCTAAAAGTCCCGTTTTTGAGCCATATGAAGAAGCCTGGTTTTTACCTGGTCTGGAATCAGGGATCTCGAGGCGTTCCTTTTTCTCCCCTTTTTTCTCATCTTTCCATTTCCATGTTTTCCTTCTTCATCATTTTGAAGTTTTGGAGAAAAGGGGAATGTTTCGCTTCTCAGATCTGTTCGGCGTTAGAAATACCCCTCTAAACATGGCCTCTTCGACAGCTTGTACATACATATATCCTGTTGGGAATTTTTTCTTTCTCCATGCATCGTCATCATCCTTATCACCGTCTTTCCAGCCCCTGAGTCACATTTCTCTCTCCCCTTCCTTCTTTCCCCCCCCTGATGATCTGCGCCTCACGCTCGATACCCTTTTTCTTCGTGTCCATTGCAATACCACTACGCTCATGTAATCTCGTCTTTCTTCACCTATATCGTTTGGTCTCGATTCCGCAGGCTCGAAGTTAGTTATTTCTTATTTCTTCCTTATTAGTTCTCTGTCTGACACTTTCCGGACTTCCATGGTGCGGATGTTTGAAGATCTCTTCCTCCGCGTTTCTTTGGATTTTCTCCTCTCTGGTTTATAACTCAGTGCTTTGTTTATCGGTGCGAGTCTCATCTATTGTCCCCGGCGAATTCTAATCAATGAGGGCGAAGGGGTTTGTTGAAAAGGTTCATCAGGGTGATACTGTAGCCCTAGCTTTCGCATTAGTTTATCTGGGAAAGAGGTGGCGTGGGAGAGGGAGGGGAGTTCAGCGCTAGACGCAGCGATGCGAGGAAAATCTTATAACAATTCTTTTCTACGTGACCTTTCTGACTAGCATAAAATTGCTTGATTTAGGTTTACCTGTATAACAAAAGTAGTTTTGTAGCAGGCTGGCGCAGCTAGACGAGTGAAAACAACGACCCTCTGAAATACAGGCAAGGAAGAGGAAGGATATATTTGGAATAGACAAGGCTCGTAAACTACATGGCAGTAATATACAAGTATATGAGCCCACCTAGAAGGTTTCATCCTCCAATCGCTCGACTCGTCGGATGACGCTAGGACTCTGTTCGTCGGGTACATCGTCCGTGGTGTCGTTTGCACCTGCAGTGAAGAGGAGATCCTCGACGATGCGCTTGGATGCTTCTTTCGCTAGAACAGATAATGAAGTTAGCAATGGTCTCGAACGCGGTGTTATGAATTTGGTTACAAAAACTAACCAGGCGTTTTCATCAGTCGACTCTGCGGAATATGGAACTGCATCGTCTTCGGTGGACTAGGTCCAAAGTCCTCATCGTCATCGTCGACCATGTCGTCATCGCTGTCAAACCCAAACCCAGTCCGATATTTCCCGCCGCCCTTGGCAGGAGTCAAAACGCTCAACCCGGGCTGCGGCGTGACACGCATATGGTTACTGCTGGTGCGCCTCTTCCGGCCCGTACCGGGTGTTCTGGCCTTGAGCGGCGAGGAAAAGATCTCGGCGTGGAGTTGGGGAGCTTCCATCTCGGGACTCGAAAGCGGAGAATCATCGTACCCGTACTTGGACTTGGAAGTCGACGGTTTTGGCGTGACGGTGAATTTGGGACGGCTGCTGGCTCCACCGCTGTAGCCCTTTCCAAGAGGTGTCGCTTGGACGCGATACGTTCTGTCTTGAAGGCGATGCATAACCGGATCGGAGTCTTTTTGATGGCTCATCGGGTCGTCGGGCATGTAAGCTCCACGCTCGATAAACGGGGAGGAGGACATGGGGTCGTCAAATGCGTGGCTGGACTGGTATGTGTGATCCTGGGGTCGGGATGGCGTTCTGCCCGGCGTCGAGGGGAGCATGGAGTCTTCGCCTTCGAACTGCGGCTCGGGCTCGTGGTATGGGGAGGGGTGGGCGATGGAGGAAGTCACGGTGGTGTCGTTGTCGGTGTGGGCGTGTCGGTCAAGCTGAGCGCGGGGTGTGCTGTGAGAGGATGCGTTGAGCTCGGTGAGTTCGAGATCATCGGGTCGGTGGCGTTCCGAGGACGGGGTCTCGTAGGAAGCGCTTTCGTTGAGGTCGCTCTGCGTGACCTCCTCTTCCGTCATGGTTTGTTCTTGCATCGTGGATTCTTCGGGCTTCTCTTCGTAGCCGGAGAGGGAGACATTGGCGCTTGCTTCGAAAAATTGTTTCCAGAACTGCGATGGTCAGGTTAGTTGGAAGCGTGCGGGATCTGGTGAGGGTAGACTTAGAAACAAACCTTTGCGCCTTCCCAGACATCTTTCGAGTGATCTGCGTATTGTTCCACCAGAGGAAGAATGCTAGTGGTAACAATGCGGTGGGCTTGGCTGAAGTTGTGGTCGATCTCTATAGAGACATGGTGGTTAGTAACGGGTCGGGATCGGATGCCCGATTGTTTATCATACCCTGCAAGGTGAGTGTGATGGATTGTTCGAGTTTCTCCAATTCCTCGGTGAGCGTCAGGGGACGCTGCGCGATCGAAGACGGACGAGACATGGTCAGGCAGTCGAAGTGGTGAGATCCCAGGGGAAAGTTGATGCAGTCTGGAGAGGAAGAGAGAGAGGAAGAGAGATGGACGAGACGCGGAGGGGAAAACAACGGACTACCCAAAGCGGATGCGATGTAGGGCTGGTGGATAAGGGTGCGCCGGTCACGTGGAGGCGCAGCGGGGAACGGCGCGACTTGACTGAACGGGACTTGCAGCATGACGCTGACACTCGTCCATCTCCTGCTGCCTACACCAGCGGTTCGTTATGTCGCCCGTTGCAAAAGGTGAGTGCTGTCTGCTGTGATCTCGAGCTGCTTTCCATCAAGCTCCTTGCCGCTCTCATCACTACTACTCCTATCTACTACTACTACTACTAACTACTGGCCTTCCGCCCCAACCCAGGCGGTGTGCTTATCAGTGGTAGTAGTTGGAGTAAGGGTGGAGCGCTTCGCATTTCCGCCTTGACTAGCATGTGCTAACATCAACCAAGGAGTTATTATTACCGTGTCGGCCCTCGTGGCGGCGGGCATAGCTGTCTACGAGTCCCCTCAGTTTCGGCAATGGGTCGATAATTCGCGACGGAAAATCGCAGTGGCTCTGCACCATCTCGGCGATGAAATCCAACCGCGGAACGCTACGTCATCCCCTAGTCAGGATATCTCCATGACCGAGGAACTGGGCCCCGAAGCCGAAGAGCGACGGCGATTAGTTCGAGAGGAAATCCAGAGCCGGCGCTCCATGCTTGAGGAACATCGTAAAAGACGACGGAGTGCGGGACCAGGGTCGTTCGACGCACTGGTCGACGATGAAGGTCGGCTGTTGAGGTCGGAGGCTTCGGATGCGAACAACGGTTCGTTGGCGAACTCAACCGCCGTGGAACTGGGGACATCGCAGGTCGTTCAGCGCGGTGGCAAGCAGCAGACCGATTCGCCGGCACCCTTGGTCGGCGAGGAGGAGCCGTCAAACACGAACGCGAACGCTTCCGCCGGTAATGATAAATTGCATGTTGCTATTCCGCCGCCTAGTGCTCAACCCGCCACACTGATTAACTACACACCTACTTCAGAGACATCGGGGATGGACTTTTCGATGTCGGCCTTGGATAATATGAACGACGCGGGACAATCTCGTTCGCGATCATCCTCGTCCAGTCGCACCGAGGAGCAATCTCAAGTCCTCTTTGATCATCCAGGTCTTGCAGCCAATGACACCAATGGAGACTCCCGTTCCCCCTTCGCAGATCTTTCCGATCTCGACCCCACCAGCTTCGAACATCGCGACCGTCCCTCCACACCATCCTCGACCAGCAGCTTCAGCCAGATCTATGCGTCTGCCGAGGACGCGTCGTCGGATGGCACTTTGAGCGATCTGGGACGGTCGACTGGGGCAGCCACTCCAGCCAGCTGGTCGGAGGTTGGCAGTGTCATCAGCAACGACGATTTCAATTCCAACCACCACGGGCTGTAATCATGCGGGGTGAAACATGTATAGACTAATCAACTGCTTGGGCGGGCGCCACGGGGATTTCACTTAGAGTACGAGGCGTTTTTCTTTGTTTCCTTTTGTTCCGTCTTCTTGCTCGGAACTTTCTCTTTCTGATTGGGTTGTCATTGGTTCCTTTTTTCGTTCCTTTTTTGACTAGGTATTTGTAGAGACTATTGCTAGCATGGGTATCGGTTACCTACAGAAAATCAACCTTGGGATTCTTGATTTATGGAACGTGAAAATGCTCGTGCAACCTACGGTGTGTACAATTGGCACCACAGATGAAGCTGTAGGACAGCGTAGTTATGGTGTACTCCGTATGCACGTGCATTATTAAGCTGCATTCACGCATGAATTGTGCAGAGTTGAATAAGCAACAGCCTCAATTTTCTGGCTTGATCTTTTTTGTCTTTCTGGTCCAAGACAGAAAATCAGTCCCGAACGATTATTAACCTGCAGCGCCGGCAGGAACAACAAGTCACAGGTACATGAATTGGCACGGGCAAGGGCTGCAGCGCCAAGGTACAGGGTACAATCCTCTCCAGTCGGGAAGCAGATGAGCCTCGGCTGTCGGCTCTGCCTGACATCACTTGACTTGATTATGTCTGCTTCTCCACGCCGTATTTCTCTCGCTCTCTCCTTTCTCCCATCTCCTTTTACTTTCCGTCTTCATAAATTTACAATTGATACAGGTAAGTTGCTGCATTGCCTCTTGTTATCCATTGAACCCGCCTAGCCCAACCTACTCCCTTCCCTCCCTGTTAACCGTTATCTGTCAAATACATTTAGTTGCTTCAACTTCTCCACTCCAATTCTTCCACCATGGCCACAGATCGTTTGAGCTCCATTCTGAGCCACCTCAAGCCGTCAGGGGCAAACGGGCTCTCGACCATGTAAGCGCACCGAAACTGTTCTATTCTATCCAGTTCTGACCTGGTGGACCCCCGCCTGCTAGCACCCAGAAGAACCCCGACGACGTTGTCATTACGCTTGCACTGCGTACTCCCCTCGCCAAGGCCGGCAAGGGTGGCTTCAAGGACACCGACCTTGATTTTCTCGTTTACTCGCTGCTGAAGGAGGTGTTGTCCAAGTCGAAGGTCGATCCCGCTTTGATTGAGGATGTTTGTCTCGGTAATGTACGTTCTTGCCACTTATCTACTACCTGCTTCACTTCCCCCACACCCCCCCGGCTCCTTGCTTCTCATACTACTACAACACCACTAACATATACCCGGTACGACAGGTCAACGACGGCAAAGCCGCCTACCTCGTCCGCGCAGCCTCCCTAGCCGCCGGAATCCCCCACACGGCCGGCGGCTCCTCCGTGAACCGATTCTGCTCGTCCGGTCTGAAAGCGGTGCAGGACATCGCGAACCAGATCTCCCTAGGCGCGATCGACGTCGGAGTAGCGGTTGGCGCGGAGATGATGTCCGCGCCGGGCGAGCGCATCACCAAGCCGTTCAACGACGAGGTGCTCCGGAACCAGGAGGCCGCGGACTGTATGCAGCCGATGGGCCAGACGTCCGAGAACGTGGGCGCGGATTTCAACATCTCGCGAGACGTGCAGGATAAGTACGCGGCGGAGTCGTATCGGCGGGCCGAGGAGGCGCAGAAGGCGGGGTGGTTCGATGATGAGATCGTGCCGATTACGACGAAGGTGAAGGATCCGAAGACTGGTGAGGAGAAGGAGATTGTGGTTGCCAAGGATGAGGGGATTCGGTATGGGACGACGGCGGAGTCGTTGGGCAAGATTCGTCCGGCGTTCCCAAAGTTCGGGGATCGGAGTACTGGTGGCAATTCGAGTCAGGTTACTGATGGTGGTATGTTTTCCCCCTCTCTCCCTCTCCCTCTCCTCAGTGCCCAAGAGAAATCATAATGTATGAGATACTAACATGTTCCAAAGCCGCCGCCGTCCTCCTCATGCGCCGCTCCAAGGCCATCGAACTGAACCAGCCCATCCTGGCCAAGTTCTGCGGCGCCACCGTCGCCGGCGTTCCGCCCCGGATCATGGGCATCGGACCCACGGCCGCGATCCCCAAGCTGCTGACCAAGTTCAACCTGAGCAAGGAGGACATCGACATCTTCGAGATCAACGAGGCCTTCGCCTCCATGGCCGTCTACTGCCTGGAGAACCTGGGTCTGGAGCACGCCAAGGTGAACCCGCGCGGCGGCGCCATCGCCCTGGGTCATCCGTTGGGAGCGACGGGAGCGCGCCAGATCTGTACGGTTCTGAGCGAGGCGAGACGCACGAAGAAGAAGATCTTGGTGACGAGTATGTGTATTGGTACGGGGCAGGGTATGGCGGGGTTGTTTGTCAATGAGCAGGTTTAGTTTGATTTAGTTCTTTATATCTGCTGGTATATGGATGTTTGATAAGAACAGTGAAGAAATAGTTTTAAATGCTGTCATTATTATTGTACTGTACCTAGGTGTATCATGTGATTTCATATGCCTCGTGAATATCGTCCCTGAATGTACAGAGTAAATCGAAAAGAAACAAGCGATGAGATCAGATGAATCTATGCATCCTTCTCCCTCTCCTTTCTCATCCTTTCCTCCGCCGCTCTAGCCATCATCTCCCTGCGACTGCGACTCCCGCCGACATCTCCCCCACCCCCAGCACTACCACTACCACCACTATTCCCTCCTCCTCCCAACACAAACTCCCCCCCAGTCCACCCACACTCATCCACCACCTCCCCCCGATCCTCCATATCCTGCCAATCACCGGGATTATAAAAATCCTCCTCCGTAACCCTCCTCCCCCCATGCTTCCAATCCGCCCTCTCAACCTCACGCTCAATCTGCGCCGTCAAATCCCAGAAATCCCGATCATGGTCACTGAACACGCAATGCGCCAGCTCATGGCACAGCGTCTTCCGAATCGTCCGGTAGTCGCGATATCCGTCGTACGCGTCCGTGCGGAGCCGGAGCTCGATCACCTCGCCTTTGTTCCGGTTGAGGCCTAGCGTGCGCGAGTCGCGCGTCGTGTGCTCGACCGGGTCCATTTCTGTGAGGACCGGGACGGAGAAGCGGTGTTTGGCCATGGCGGCGCGGATGCCGGGGTCGTCGCGGAGGCGGGCGAGGAATTGTTGGGAGCGGGATGGGTTGGGCAGGTAGGAGAGGGGGAGGAGGCGGTGGAAGGTGTATGAGTCGCTGCCTCCGCCAGAGAGGGTGTGGATGCCGCCGTTGCGTGATCGGGATGCGGTGGCTTTGCGTTGCTGTTGGCGGGAGGCGGAGAGGGCGGCGGTGCGCGCCTCGTCGCGACGACGGGTCGCTTCGCCTTGGGCGTTTAGCTCGGCGATGTCCTGCGCGGGGGTGCCGAGGAGGGTGATCTTGAGGCGTGGTGAGTCGAGCGGGATCAGCGCGTCGAGGCGGGTGGCGGCGAACGGGGGTTTCTGAAGACCCGGTTTCGGGGAGATGAGGAGTTTCTGGTTTTCGATGGGAATGTGCAGGGTGGAGGAGAGGAGGGAGGCGAGGTCTTGAAGGGTTGCGGTGGGAGGGAGGGCGATGGGATGCGGTTTGCCGCTATGGTGGATGGTTAGGGATAAGGAGGGTTCTTCTTCGCTCATGCTGGTGGTTGTGTTGTGTTGGATTCTGGATACTGGGAAACTGAGGTTGTAGACCTGAGGTATGTAGACGAGATATTGTAAAATGATTGAAGAAGGTAAGAAGGTCAAGTAATGTACAACCAAGTGAAGAGGCAAGGCAAGCTTCGATAGATTTCCACGGCGATTGTTTGTCAGCCGGAGATAACGATAAGCCTCTGTCACGTGTAGTTTGCTGCCCCAGGCAGTCAGGCAGCGATCGGGTGGCGCTTCTCCGACTTTCCCCCCCCTGGAAGATCGTCGCGCCCACGGGCGATCAGCGCACCTTAAATTAGGATGATCGGAGAACTCCTCGACAAGTTGCCCCTCAGTGGCGGAGACGATGCATCGCAATAGGCAGGGTTTTATCGACTCAGTCCCCACAACTGGTAGGGCAGGCCAGTGTTGCCTGGAGATGGTCACACCGGCATCTTACGACTCTGCACGTTACACAAGCGCACGGCAGTGGCAGTCGGTATACAACTCTATCCTCACTCGGAAGGTATTCAGTCGATTGTTGCACATCAATTGCTCTCAATGTATGTACGGATAGTTGCATAGCTATGTTGCCCCAAAAAATGCCAAACAGTAAATCGCATGTAAAGAACCCCAAAAAGATGCTTTCTCCGTGGACGCCATCCAACGAGGGTTCCGGTACCCTCAAGAGCAAAACTCCAAGCTGAAACACAGTAGATGGCACGAAAATAGATGAATGCCCCAAAGCAATGGATATAGCAAGATTTCGAAATGGTCAAGATGTATATATAGAAGACGGTTCTGTGGTCGCTCAACCAAAGATCATTGAGAGGAATGAGACGGCTCGCTTTTCATACTGGCGATCGTCTTTGCCGTCTTTTTCACTCGAGGGCTCGTCGAGAACCCACTCCTCGAGGTTCGGACGCCAGGTGTGACTAGAGCAAATGTGTTAGCTGTAGGAACCACCACTATCGCTCAGAGCAACTTACTTGTGGAAATGCGTGGACGTCAGGGCCTTGTCATTGTATTCATCAATCAACACCGCTTTATATTGAAACGGCACTTTGGCCGACACTCCTTCGAAGCTCGTCCTCCGAAGGGGGTATATGTCATCCGTCTGATACTTGTGGTTGTTCTTACATTGCCACATGTCGGGGTTGTTGGAGTCCAGATGGCTCAAGCCTGTAATATCAATATATAGCCCCGTTCGCATGTCAATCCACCGCGCGTCGATGATGTTCAATCCTTGGCCGCGTTGACGCTGTCGGGCCCACGGGTTGATGTCAAGAAGGTAGCTAAGTTCGGGATCGCGGCGTCTCGGTTTATATCGAACAATGGTCTGGTTATACCGATCGGCGAGGCGGAGCAACGTGGTATCGGTCACCTGTGTATCAATATCCCAGTCCCAGGGCATGACCTAGAATAGAAAGGAGGGAAGTCAGCCAACGAACACGGCCGGTGACACTAGCACAGCATCGGGAGGCCTGATGTTCCTTACCTTGCCGTTCCACCACCATCCCAAAAGGGTGCCGTGTGCGATCCAGGTCTCCAGTCCGTTGTCTTCAAAAAAGTTCAGATAGGCACGAATCATGTGCGTCAAGGTCTGCGACCGCTCCTCGTCGGGCACGGGTTCAGTGAAAAATCGGGTATCATAATGACCGAGGATATCGTCACGGCCGGGTTCATGGAAATATTTGAATTCGGCGGACTTGTTCAGTCCGTACTTCTCCCATAGCAAATCCCGGTCTCTGGGGTTGAGAGTGCTATCGGTGCTACGCTCTGCGATCCCTTCGGACGGATCAGGGTAGGCCACGGCCAGCGCAGCCCAGAGTGCACAGACGCAGGCAAAAACCCCCCGCGAGATCATCTTGGATGCTGAATAGGGGTCGTGGGCGTTTCAAGGGAAAGTGTCGGAGAGTTTGCGGCAGGCAGAATCATGCCTCGGCTCGCATTCTGGGATCGACAGAAGAGGGGGAGTAGACTTCAGGAGGGGTCGAGGGCGGGATGGCGATATATAGGAGAGGATAAAAAAAAGCCGGGAAGAATAAGAAGGCGATTAGGAGGGTTGGAAACAGGATGGAGAAATGCGCCAAGGTCTAGTGCAGGTAGGTGATCGATCGAGTGCGAAGGGTTCTCGGGTGCCGGTCCCCAAAAAAATAAAAACAAGAAGAAGACCAAAATGAGATAGAAAACAAAGATACAAAAGAGATTGAAAGAATGATTTGATTGATTGAGATCCAAAAACTAAAGGGAAGAAATCACCATAAAGAGACGGAGGAAAAGAGAGGAAGAGGAAGAGGAAGAGGGAGGAAGCAGGAAAGGATTGGCACAAGATCAGCTCCCCAAGAAGGAAAAACGAGAACAGCGTCAGTCAGGCCCTACGAGCGATCCGGGCAGTCCGCGGCTCTGTACCAGGCCAGCTGCCTTGGCATCGGATGTTCGAGAGAGGGGGATTTATTCTAAGAACAGGTCAAGGGAAAAATTGAAATAGAAAAGCAAAAAACGAAAAAAAGAAGTTGGGCGGGGCGGGAAAGAGCAGGGACTCCACCAGGTGTGCTCAGTAGGATGTTACTACTAGTAGACTGTTATTTTGGTCCTAGATTGAGTACACCGACTACAGGATGTACACCGTAGATTACTGAATCCCGATGCTCCGTAGAAGGAATGGGTAAGAGGAAAAGCCGAGTTCAAGATCCGTGGACACATCAAGCATCGCATCGGAATGGACTCGCGTGCCAACTTGCCTCGACGGGCTCCACCGCGATAGACAAACGAGGGATTCGAAGTGATCAGCCCTGCGGTCATTCCTTCGCCCTCTGCGTCGCTGACCAGACGACATGCCGGCTTTCTCGTCCGCCGGGGAGAAGATATACGGAGTAAGGACTCCGTCACCGCTACCAGGCCTCAGGCTCTCCATTCATAGTCAGCCAGCTGGGAAGGGAATCCTGTACTGCCGTATACAGATAATAATGTTATTTAAAAACCACAATGATCATCATCAATAACCTCCAGGCTCTACTCCCACGGTCCTACCTTCGACTACTCCGTAACTATTGGCACGAACCCCCTTTTCTACTGGCAGGTTGCCAACAGGGGCGTCCGGCGGTCCACTTGGACCGTTGGAATTGACAGCTCCAATGCGACCGTCGACAGGGGCGCTTTCGGTCTCCGATGGTTGCCTGAGACATCCTTAATTAAGGACATTAATCTGCATGGTGGTGTTTCCGATGCAGGTCGACTCAGCCACCTACGGAGTAATGAGCTTACAGTAGGTCTGAATAGCATGATCATGATTGATTTCAAATCGTTCCTCGGTCCTGAATCCTGAAAGTCCGGTGGCTCAGGGTCTTCCGATCGTCCGTTCGCTCCACCTGGAATTGTGGAGATTTGGCGCTGCGTGAACATCAGATCAAATACAGCAAAGTTTCTTCATCAATTCCTCGATGGTCTAACGGTCATGATTTCCGCTTGTCACTCAACCGAGAACGAGCGCGGGAGACCTGGGTTCGACTCCCAGTCGGGGAGGATTTCTTTTTTTGCTTTTATTACTTGACTTGAATTAAGCTGGTGTGATCTTTCTTTTGTCTATCACAATAGGAAGAATTCTATCAGTCTGGCTCGGTCTTAATCGATCGCTTCTCATCGCACGGATACATCACCTACATCGGAGATATATAAAGCGTTGACGGATCATGAACCACGATGTTTCTTTAAGTAGCTACACACACCCCTAATCAAGGGTATCATCCAATACAATGACCGAAGTGGCTTTTACAAGGCTACCGAGCCAGAATCAACAAGAAAAAAGAGCAAAAAGAAATCTCCCCGACTGGGAGTCGAACCCAGGTCTCCCGCGCTCGTTCTCGGTTGAGTGACAAGCGGAAATCATGACCGTTAGACCATCGAGGACTGGAGATGTTGAGAGCTTGGAACTTTGACATCATAGGCCAGGAAAACTCGGACCACCAAATTCTCATTCCAAAGCAGTGGCGGTCCTGCAAATGAATAACCTACTCGGTGTATATTCCGTTGCGCAAAATAAGAGAGAGGAGGATAAGCCCATGCTGGGTGTGACCGCTCCTTGCCTCGGAAAGCTCTCAAGCGCATGTTACTCGCTGGGACACCGTATCCTCGGTCCACCGGCCTCCGATATCCTGCCTACGCTACGTAGTAGAACATGTGAAAGTACTGGGTTGCTCAACTAGGATGTTATTATTATACTTGGGGCACTATTGTAAGATCACCTAGCTGGCATATTCAACCTACCAAGGAGTAGTCGTAGTGTTCGCAAACCGGTATCACCGTATGAGTACCAAACACGGAAAGAGCAACCAGAAACGTCCCTTCCGTTCCGCTTGTCTTTCACACCATAGCAGCCGTGGGATGCCATAGAGGATGCATACGGCCGTTCTCCTGTTCCTTACATCTAAGTTCCCTTGCATCATACTGCCAGTGCACTTGAACTTTAGTATATCGAATGCTTGGGCGCTGCTTCTACAGACATTCTGGGGTGGC
The DNA here is from genome assembly GCA_023627535.1 of Aspergillus sp. S1802E. NCBI lineage: Eukaryota > Fungi > Ascomycota > Eurotiomycetes > Eurotiales > Aspergillaceae > Aspergillus > Aspergillus sp. S1802E. Next base: position 792,330 of record JAMAHN010000015.1, read on the forward strand.
ATTCCCCCACCGACAGATGATAAAGCGCTTCTCTTTTCATCTCGGTCAAAGCAGGTCCATAGAGCGCGGAAACCCTTCCCCGGTGTCCCTGTACCTCAAACAGCGCCCATACAATTAGCTTCGGTGTACTCTATGGCGAGAGGCGACAGAGTGTGTACCTCACCTTCGAGCCATCCTCAAGGTGAGCCATTCACTACCAGGCCGAATCTCGGAATCGACACTAGTGAAAGCTTTGACACTAGTTAAGATCATATCCATTTCATCGCTCTTCGAGTCATCATCGGTGCCTCTATTGGGGGGGAATACCGAGAATATTGAGGTCGTTCGCAAGAATCCAACACTATGTGCCGAATATTAGACCCCCCCCCTCCAGCGTCTTCTCGCAGCACTGGTAACATGCAGTAGCGTTCACTGGCCACTGGTTGGCGCCTAGGCTGATAAATCGCATTGTCTCTATGATGAATCGTCATGTATCTTTGCTGGCAACCGATAATCTTGCGCCGAGCTCGCGCTGTCTTCAAACTACTGTGGAAGGGGAGGGTATTCCCATATGCTGGTACTAGGTTATAGGAGGCGGCAAGATTGATTTATGTGAACGATATCACTTGCTTGAAGGTTATTCGGGATCTCGAAACATAGAACGTGGAGCCGGCGGATCAAAGCGCAGTTGTGTGAGCCCTGGACATAAGGTTGAGATGAAGATAGTAGGGGTTAGATCAAGGGTTGAAACAAAGTGACTCGGCGGAAGTAGTTCGGGTGCCATACTCCGTGGAAGAGGAACTTGTTACTTAGCTTCCCCACACCTTCGGTCTGGATTGGGCATCAGAGGACAGGATAACCGGTAAGTGACTCGAAGGTGAAGAGTATACAAGCTCGCCTCCTTTTCCTGTTCTGGATTAGTTCGTTCACTGACCCACACATTCTGTAAGGTACTCCGTACATGCATCTAGATCGCGGCTTAATACTACCCAGCATCAGGCAAGCTCGAGACGTTGCAATGTTTTTGACATATAAGTTGACCTCAGCTTAGTGGTGTAGCTCATCGAGAACGTTCATCTATAGCCTCGAAAGTGAGTCCCTTCTAATACATTGACAGGGTCACAATCTGGCCGACCGACCCGTGCTAAGGATGTGGGGTGACAAGGTAAGTGAAAAAGTACTAGATCTTGTGCAAAATTAAAATAGACCTCATCTGAACCTAAAGCAACTGCAGCGAATCATGACGCGCACTGAAAATCGCGGGCTCTGGTTGACAGTCCTCCAGTGTATAGTGTGAATTGCCAACAAGGATGGCCGACGGCGGCCGAGAACTCCTCATAGGATTGCCAGAATAGCATGTTGGCCAGGGACTGGCGGCTAGCAGCAACTTCTGACATCCTTCGTACTTTCATTATTGGCAGCGCACCCCCGGGCACAAGGAACAGATATAGCCGCAGAAAACGAGGCGTTGTGGCGGTTGTGCTCGAGAATCGGCGCATCCTGGTCGGGTGTTTGACTTGTTTGCAGGGTTTTTAGTGCGGGGGTCAGCTGACTTGCAAATCTACGGACCGACCGCGGCCAATCAGAAGGCGGGAGGCAGCCCTAGACGAAGCGGCCGGTCATGTGACGCACAATCCACATTCCCGGCCCCAAATGAACATTGAGAATCTTCCCGACCTCACGACAACCGTTCGAGTTCATTCACGACCCCCCCAAGGAGCCTCCATCAAGATGACCATCCAGAACCGCGGTGCGTGACTCTTTCCCGACGCCTACTTTTTTTCGATTTCGACCGAGCATGTCATGCTGATGGATTTTTTTCAGGTCTTGCTTCTTCGCGCCGGAAGTCGCGCGCCGCGCACTTCAATGCTCCCTCGAGCCAGCGCCGCGTTATCATGAGCGCTCACCTCTCCAAGGAGCTGCAGGCCAAGTACAATGTACGTTCGAAAATCACCTGAAAACCGAATCTGGATCCACCGGGGGAACGAAGGAAGATACAAAATGGAGGGACACACAGAAGCGCATGGATTTTAACACGGTTTTTCTCGATAGGTCCGCTCCATCCCCATCCGCCGCGACGATGAGGTCACCGTGGTCCGGGGCTCCCAGAAGGGCCGTGAGGGCAAGGTCACCAGCGTTTACCGTCTGAAGTGGGCTATCCACGTCGAGCGTGTTGTTCGCGAAAAGAGCAACGGCCAGAGCGTCCCTCTTCCTCTCTCCGCCTCGAACGTCGTCATCACCAAGCTCAAGCTTGACAAGGACCGTGAGCAGATCCTCGAGCGCATCGGCAAGGGTCGTGAGGCCGTCAAGAGCAAGTCTGCTTAAGGGTTTTCTTTTCTCGGGGTTCAAGTTCACATTACAATAGCGGTGATTGTAAAGAGGGGTTTCTAGATGACTCGAAAAAAAATGCGAGATACAACCTACGATCAGGATTGTGATGAAACAAAATAAAAAATTTAATGTCCTCTACTTGAGCTAACCCAGGGCTTCTGTTCCCTCGTAGTATCTACGCCTACGGCACGGTCTGGTCATTTGGTTTGGAGCGTGGCAGCTGGCAAAGACAATCCAATCAGGCAGACCCAACATACGACATCCCAAACCATGCATACCCACCATTGTCCAAGGACACCACCCGGCTTCCGCGGATCATTCACCTCCAACGACAAACCTGCCATACGGCACGCCTCACAGTTTGATATCGGAAACGGAAACGGAGGCACTGGCCATCTTCGATCGACTGCTTGTGCAACTTCGCCCACCACCCAAGCATGCCCAGATGTCTCTTCAACAACCATTCGACGGTCGAGGCTCAATTCAACCGTTTGCGATGCTCTCGGCCGTTGACGCATGGGCCGTGTTCTTGCTCGAGGACCATTCACTTGTCATTTGCTCGTAGTAATCGACTTATCCGTAGAGCCTTTGTCTACGGACAGAGTTAGAACCACACCCTGCCACGTGACATCGCCGGTTGACTTCCAGTCCCCTCCCTCTCCGTCCAAGATCTACCCACACTTCAATCGCTTTGGACGAACTCGAGCAATGGACTAGAGGATTCGATGAGGTAACCCAGACCACGATGGAAGTTGGGCTCCCTGGAATATGATCCCCCATACATCTCGTCCCTCGAGCATGGAGTTCATATAGTTCCGATGGGATGTCTGCGGGCAGTCTCCTTGATTTATACGTGAACTTGAACAAGCTGACATTCATCTCCATACTAGATAGTCGACGCTTCGGATGACGACGTCGACCTTTCTCTGCGTGATCTGTTAAGGCGCTGTGTGCTTTACCATGGCGAGGGTGAACTACACCTTCCAGACGACTGTCCATTCAACCGGCAACCTACACAAGACTCGCTCGAGCATTAGAATATCTTCCGCATGCCACTTCTGCTGCATCTACTGGCTCTCACAAATCCGGCGGCACTCCACATGATGTTTGTCTCCTGTGATCTAGGTCGCACTTCGCTGGAACCAAGGGGTTATACATGAAAGGATATTCCTACTCTCTGCGACTTGTTCTTCATTAGGCCGACAATACTTTTTCTGCAGAACTATTCTTCGACGGGCTGTTTTCGGTGGAATCTGAGGCCAAGACCCGGGGCGTGATTTCTGTGACTGAATTACCCTCACTAGAGTGAAGGAAAGACTAGAAGGGGAACGATCGAAGACGCGGCTATTTGCGCACATGTCGGTTTGTCATCGACAAATAACACACCCGACAACAAGGCAAGATGGAACTGGGACATGATTCTGTTTGTAGGTACAATAACATTTACTTCTTCAAAGATGGCACCTGTCTGCTCGGAGTTATCATTTTCTGTCAGGATTCGATTGTTCTCTCCTGATACGTCCTAACTAACCTCAGAAATTGTTGGACAAGCCTATTTGGGACTTGAAGCCGGTGGAATAATGACCCTTCGGCCTCCACTTGCGTCCCTGCTACGATCTAGTTCGACCCAGCGGCCCTTTCCGGCATTGTGGTCCATTCCTTCTCTCTGACCATGGAAAGTGGCATTATGAGGCTTCTTTGGCATGGCGGGATTCGATCTTACATCGAGGCTGTTTTAGGGCAATGGTGTCAGCTTTTCAGTCGCCAGAGCAGACCGGATCAAAAATGCCTGTGGTTTCATGCCGGCCTAGAGATCAGGCTTATCATAGAACATCCGGGGTTTTTTTCCCGAAGAGCCCAACCTCCAGCCGACGATTATCGGTCGCAACCCCCGTCTTGCCGATCGATGAAGGCGACGGAGATCATAGGGTATATTTGTATGTGCAATGGTGAGTTCCCATGGTATTCGTCTTCGTATACTAGTATCCGTTACAGGACTACGGTGTACACACAGAAAACATGACGTTATCCAGAGGAGATGGAAAGCATAGGTGGAATCCTGACATACTATGCCCGAAAGCATTGTATCGTATCAGAATCCTCTGTGAAACTTAGTGTGCTTCTCCTCGCCAGGTAGTGGACCAACAAGGCGAGAAGACATTGTAATTGAGGCTCTGCATTAAATCCTATGGTATGGACTATGTCAGTCCAGCAATCTGAGGGACAATTCTTCCACTCTTGCTTCGGGCTCGTAATTAGACGAACAAATGATAACCCGGTAGTCTTGGTGGCTATTATCATTGACTACCATTTCCTCCACCACTTGGTCGATGCTCCATCCAGGTGGATTCTACGCCATGTTTCTTATGCTGTCACGGAGTGTAAGATACTTTCCTCAATGAAACCAGATGTCTCCGTGCAATCTACAATGGTGACCTAGCATGTATAACCCGATGTATGTGAGTGCAGTCATTTGAACTTTGCTCCTATGCATTCCAATTTTCTGTATCTACTTGTAACTATCGTGCCACAGCTTCCATCATTCAATTAAGTTGTCGTGGAAGTAACTGACGGCTCAGCAAAGCTATAGGGAATGTCAATCACGACTGGATATAGGTGGTCGTCATTTTTACAAGTCCCTGTATACCGTACTTGATCACCTGACGCCCGTCCCCACCTGACGCCCGAAAACTTCAATTTCACCGACTTTTTGTCATTTTCAAACCGCCATAATTCAACGAATATGGCTCCAATCGATGAGGCGATTGCAGAATTGGAATCGCTGGACCTTGAAGAACGACCTAGCTATACTTTTATAGCGAAAAAGTATGGTATAAGTCGAACAACTTTAGCGAGACGATTTCGCGGTATCCAACATTCAAAAGATGATCAATATCAAAACCAGCGATTGCTCAACAATCAACAGGCGAAAGTGCTTATTTCGAATATTAATGAATTAAGCGAACGAGGCCTTTATATTTCGCACGAAATGCTACAAAATCTCGCTCACGAAATAAGCGGAAATCGGCCAGGAAAACAGTGGCCAAGCCGCTTTTTAAAGCGTCATTCAGACAAGCTTATATCTCGCTATACAACTGGTATTGATTCAACTCGAAAAAGGGCCGATTCTGCATGGAAATATGCTTTATATTTCGAGCTTTTGAAGCGAAAAATTGATGAATACGAAGTGCAGGAGGAAAATATTTACAATATGGATGAAAAAGGCTTCTTAATCGGCGTTCTCGCTAAAGGCAAAAGGATATTCTCAAAGAAAGCCTACGAGCGAGATGGAATGAAGCAACGGCTTCAAGATGGAAATCGCGAATGGATTACTACGATTGCCTGTATTTGCGCTGATGGGACCTCGCTATCTCCGGGTCTTATATATCAAGCGACATCTTCAAAAATTCAAGATTCCTGGCTGCAGGATTTTGAAGCTCTTCAACATGAGTGTTTCTTTGCATCTTCACCTTCCGGCTGGACGAATAATGAGCTAGGATACGCGTGGTTGCGTGATATATTCGATCGAGAGACCAAGGCAAAGGCAAGAAGACGTTGGAGGCTTCTTATACTCGATGGCCATGGCTCACACGTCAATATGAAGTTCTTCAACTACTGCGAAGCGAATAAGATCCTCTTAATGACATATCCGCCTCATTCTACGCATTCGTTGCAGCCGCTTGACGTCGGAATCTTCTCGCCGCTTTCAATCGCGTACAGTAATGAATTAGAGCGATTTCTTCACACCAGCTTAGGCCTCTGTCATATCACGAAAAGGGATTTCTTCCGCCTCTTTTGGCCTTCCTGGAGACGCGCTTTATCGCTTGAAAATATCATTTCTTCATGGAAATCGGTAGGAATTGCGCCTTGGGATCCTGAGATTGTTTTATCTCGATTCAGCCGAAATAACGATGATCGGCCTTCCTCTAGCGATTTATCTCGCTCAGTGCTTGGTGCAGAAGATTGGAGAAAGATCGAAAGGCTTCTTAAGCATGCAGTTACCAATTTATATGATCAAAAGGCTCAAAAATTGAGTTCTACGATACATCATCTCTCTACGGAAAATATCATCTTGAAACTACGCTGCCAAGGCCTTGAAGAAGCTCTACAGCTAGAGAAGAAGAAGCGTCAGCGAGGCAAGCCTCTTCTTTTCGAATTACGGGCCCCTGAGGACGGCTACGCGGTGTTTTACTCTCCTAAGAAAATTCAGCAAGCCCGTAATCTTCAAGCAGGGAAAGATGAAGCTTTACAACTTGCAAAGACTTCACGAGAAGAGGAAAAGCTTCGTAAGAAGCAAGAGAAAGAAGACAAGAGGCTTTTGATTGAAGAACGTAAGCGAATTCGCGCTTTAAATAAGGAGATACGGCTTCGTGAAGCAGAGGAAAAGACGCGTAAAAAGCAGGATGATCAGCTCGCTAAGCAGGCTGATATACAGCTTCAAAAGGACTTCAATTCGGCTCAACGAGGCAGAAATAGGCCCCCTAGCACTCCAAAAGCGAAAAAATCGATTAATATCGCCCCTGTAGGCGTTGATGTCGTTGATGAGGCCCCTCCAACGCTTAATCGCAGAGGTAGGCAAATCCGCCTTCCACAGCGCTTTCGTGATTAAATAAAATGCTATATAGCTTCAATTCTACGCATATTTCACTCTACTCAAAAATCTCTATATAACTCGAATTATTCGTGGTTGTACGGCTTCAAATTTTATATGGGCGTTGAGTTGAAAACGGGCGTCAGGTGGGGACGGGCGTCAGGTGATCAACTACGGTATTCAATTCCGCTTTGCACAAAATAATCCTGGAAATAAAAATACCACCGTCTTCTCCCCGTCCATCCCGGCGTTACTCCTGGTCATGTCGAAGTTGGGGACTGGCTATCAAATAATATAAATAGCAAAAAAAGAAAAACAAAAAGGAAATCTCCCCGACTGGGAGTCGAACCCAGGTCTCCCGCGCTCGTTCTCTGCTGAGTGACAAGCGGAAATCATGACCGTTAGACCATCGAGGAATTGATGAAGATCGTGCTCTAATTTTGACAATATGAGAGGAAGCTAGCCGAAGGGCGTGAAATTTTGTGCCGGGTGGGATCCACACAGCCCTAATCCGGAACTAGTGCTACTAAAACTTGGTGATGTTGAAGATGGATGGTGTTCTTTTCTCGTAGGATTTGGGAGGTGTTTGACACTCTTTGAGATGATGGGGACTTGGACTATTGCAATGGAATTGTATTCGTGGTAGGTGTGAGCTTTGATAGTGATGTTGATACATATCCTCACCCGCAATTGCCTGGCTATATATACACCCGGAATCAAACAAAGCGCCAACAGGGTCAGTGCCCGTTAGATTTTTCCATGCAGAGGATCGCAATAGCCATCAAATAGATCCATTCGTCAACGCACTGTTCCCAGAGAAATCGAGGGACCAGGCAAGCCATAGACCGTTGTGACCGTCACAGCAACCGGGCGTTCATATTGCTGCTGCAGGTATGTCCCAGGTGCCTCGCAGTATCAAAGTTTAGACACAACCCCGAGGTGCTCGCATGGATGGGGACATCGAATTAGTCATGAGGAAGAAAACTCGTGACCTCGATTATGTTGGGAAAGAAGAGTTCAATGACAACGTCTATACGGGTGATGCTCCAACCATATATATAGAAACCAACGCCCATCCGGGCAACCACCTAGTCTAATAGGCGCCGCAACACAACGATGAGGTAGGTAGGGCTGCCGCGGGAAGCCAGGGGACCTTTCTAGCTGCACTATGCTATAACAAAAACAGACGCAGGATAGAATTGACATTGCAGACAATGTATGTATGCCTGACAGAGGCCAAAAAGCACCAAACAAAGCTGCAGCGTAAATAGTAAAGGGCCAAAAAACAAAAGCAAAAAAGAAATCTCCCCGACTGGGAGTCGAACCCAGGTCTCCCGCGCTCGTTCTCAGTTGAGTGACAAGCGGAAATCATGACCGTTAGACCATCGAGGATTGGAGATATTGAATTCTTCGATTTAGTGTTACATGGAACTGCAACAAGAATCAGAGCAGGACGACAGAAGATCAGATGATACCTCCTTGCTCAGGCCATTTCATCCTCCTGCTCAACACATCCCCCATACCCTTTCTCTCCTTTCATCCGTGTTGCCCCGAACTCTGCAAATGATTCTTACGATCTACAAAGAAATTTTTACTCACAGAGAAATGTTCATGAAACAAAGATATCGCGCCTCATATTCACTTCCAGGTACTTTTTTGTTTCGCCAGTCTATCCGCATGTCATATCTAAGTCTTTCGAAAGTCGTTCATACAGGTCTCTCTCCCCCCGTTCTATCATTCCGCTTGCGTCCCGGCGTTTGTTGGTCTCTCGGACGATGCTGATGACGGATGTTCGGTGTGAAAGAAAGGGACCTTGTCAATCAAATACATCCAGACGCCAGAATATTAAACGAGAAACCCGAGATCATTTCGTCTACATCGCATTGCCACATCGTGGTCACAGAAAAAAAGGGGGAAAGAAACGCAAGAAAGGTAAGGAAATATGTGAATAAGTGAAAAAAAAGAAAAACTGAAAAGAAAACATCAGGGTGTTTAACGTAATTTGATATTGTTCATGGCCATTGTCATCCAGCTGCATATGCAAGTCGTCGTCCTCCATGTCAAAAGAACAAAAACGAGAAAAGAAAAGAAACGAGATCTAGTGATCACGGAAGGGAAGAAGACTTGTTTACTGCTTCCCCTCGGTCTCACCAGAGGGAGTGGCATCGCCGCTAGCGGGAGCATCCTTCATGTCGGCGTCAGCCTCCTCAGGCTTCTTCGAGGCCTCCTCGGCCTTCTTGGCCTCTTCCTCGGCCTTGCGCTGGGCCTCTTGCTCGGCGCGCTTCTTGGCAGCGGCCTCCTCCTGAGCCTTCAGGACGGCCTCGCGCTCGGCATCGGCCTTCTCCCGGTAGCGCTGGACGATGGGACCCGAGATGAAGCGGATCTCATCGAGCTTGGCAACGTACACGGACTTGGTGGTGTCCTCACCCTCCTCGTACAGCCAGTCCTGCAGATAACTTGATTAGTACAATGATCCTGGTCTCTGGTATGGACAAGAATTATCTTACCTCGAGGTCGGTGAGCTTAGAGCGCAGCTTGTCCTTCTCCTCGTCGCTGGCGAACTCAGAGTACACTCCGTCGAGCTTGTCGCGCAGCTCATAGATGGTGGCCTCGAGCTCGTTCTTCTTCTCGTCCGTCTCGGCGATCAGCTTGTCCTCCATGTACATGGAGTTCTCACGCTCAGTCCAGGCCTCCCGGACGGACTGGTCGATGGAAGAGCTTCCGGTGGAGATAGGCAGGTCGCCCTTGCGAACCTGCTTCTTGACCTTGCGGGTCTTCTTGGGCTGCTCGTCGCCGTTGGGAGCATCGGTGTCCATAGCCTGATGGAAAGAGTCAGCCAAATTGTCTGGGAGAGAGATCGCCAAAAAGGAGAATAACTTACATCACCCTTGCCCTCCTCGGGAACGGGCTCCTCAACTTCCATATCCTCAACATAGTATCCGGACTCGACGTTCAGGATACCGTGCAGGTTAAGTCTGGCCTTGAGCTTGCAGATCATGAAGTCGTCGTTGGCATCGGCCTTGACGCCCTTGACGGAGAAACGGCCAACCCAAGGGTTGATCTTGCCGGGCAGCATCTCGGGCTTGGCGTAGCGAGCTTCGAGGTCGAAGGGCTGCTTACGGTAGAAAGTAAGGATCTTGGTGGAAGGCATGACGTTGCCACGGTTGAAGACAGTCAGGCTGGTGTCCTCGTCGGGAATGTCTGCCGACTGCTCCCAGGTGAACTCGATGGGGTAGTTCACAATGTCGTGCACGGAGAAGTCACGAACACGGAAAACAGGGGAGAGGATGGCACAGCTGAAGGCGCAACCACGGGCGATGGCCTCATCCTGGTTGAGGGTGAAAGAAAGAGGCTTGCCGAAGAACTTGGCGATGGCGTCCTTGATGGCGGGGACACGAGTGCAGCCACCGACCATCTCAATGTGGTCGATGTCCTCGACCTTGAGCTTGGCCTCGGCGAGGGCCTCCTCAATAGGAGCCGTGACCCGGTCAAGGAGGGGCTTGATCATGACCTCCAGCTCCTCACGCTTGACGATGGCACGGACGTCAACGTCCTCCATCAGGGACTCGATGCTCATGGGAGCAGCGGGGTTGGCCGACAGGACCTTCTTCATCTTCTCGGCGGTGGCGAGGGTACGGGACCAGGCCTTGGGGTGAGTGCGGACGTCGATCTTGAACTTCTCCTTGAACTCATCGGCGAAGTGCTCGGTCAGAGCGCGGTCGAAGTTACGACCACCGAAGTGACGGTCATAGGCGGTCGACTTGACGTTGAGCTCACCCTTGCGGAACTCGACGATCGAAGCGGTGTAGTCACTGTGACCGATGTCGACGAACATGACGCGGCGGGGCTTCTCCTCGGGGCCGGGCAGGTCCAGCTTGGTGATACCGTATCCGAGGGCGGTAGCCGTCGTGTCGTTCACCAGGCGCAGGGCCTTGAGACCTGCGATCTCAGCGGCATCGAGCATGGCCCGGCGCTGGACATCAGTAAACCAAGCGGGCACACTGATGGTGACATCGGAGACAGGGAGCTTCAGCTCCTTGGCGGCGGTGTCGCGGATCTTGGTCAGGTACATGGCCACGAGCTGAGTGGCAGAGAACTTCTCCTTCTTTCCAAGGTAGTTCACCTCAACACCGGCCTGGCCATTGACGTCACAGATGGTAGCGGTGTTGTACTCCTGCTCGAGCTGAACGTCGGGGTCGTTGAAGGCGCGGCCAATCAAGCGCTTGATGTTGCCGACCGTGTTCTTGAGGTTGGAAGTCTCTTGCGTCTTCGCGGCCTCACCGAGGGCTCGGCTGCGGGCATTGAACCCGACAAGGGAACTACAGGGGATGTCAGTCAGCTTTGATTCTTTTATTTCATTTATTCCACCAAGCGTCACACCCAGTCTGTGAATCTGGCAGATGACGGAGAGGTGGGGGAGGGGAAGGAGAAAGACATACGGAGTCGATCTGTTCGAAACCTCATTGGTAATCTAAGCACAAAAAAAAGACAAAGTCAGCGCTGCTATTCATGGGGGGGGGGGGATGTCAAAAAAAAAAAAAAGGCCCAACGGTGGAACGTTGAAAGAACCTAGTAAAGAGGAAGTGATACGCACAATATCGATACCCTTGTTGCGGGCAACACCAATCTTGGTGCTCTGAGCACCGAAATCTATTCCGACAACACTCATTGTCTGTGAAGATTTCTGTGATATGAGGGAGAGAGAGTAGGAGGGGGGAGGGAGGGGGGAAGGAAATGCGGTAAGTAGTAAGGAGGGGGAGGAGGGAGGAAGTTGGTATCAAGAAAAGAAAAGAGGGAAGGGAAAAAAAATAGGTTGGGCAGGTTCCCGAGTCCAGGAAAAGAGCGAGCGGCGGCGGAAGAGGAGGGGAGAATAATTTGCAAGCAGGCCAAACGCCACTAATCTATCGGGCGGTGATCGAATCGGTTGTGGCTAAGTAGGGCCCGACGTGTCAATACTCCGGAACACGACAGCTGTATGTTGGAGGGGGTGAATGTGATGTGAGGGTATCACTTGGAGAGATCCGAAGAAACAGAATTATTACCCTTTAAATGCGCAATGCAGCTTTCTTTTGCAAGCAGATTTCCTACTTCTTCAAGAGCAGATGTAGCACTGCAATAGATGGATAGAACCTTCTGGCTGCTGCTGGATTCTTCCCGTCGTTCACCGCCCACACTGTGGACCCTGCAGAAAGTGGCTCACCGCCTTGGCGGGGCTGGAAAACCTCAGGCCAGCTTATCGATAGCAACAGAATTTTATGTCTTCCCGTCCAATTCTTACGAATATGAACTCATCGCTTCCTCCCATTGGGTGCCTGACGCGCCGGGCTCCAGCCCTGTTACCTAATGCCATGGCCCCGGCGATGCCTACGAAGTACTCCGTACAGTCCCCTGCTGCGTTCTAACCGTTCTCGAGTCACTCGACCATTCCCATTTCCTAATTCCTAAGCTATGAAAACTGCTAATTACATCAGTCTTGGGGTAGACCCGTCATCCTTTCCCCCTGATTCCCCACTAAGAAAGAAAAAAAGTCCCACTATCATGGCCCCGCTTAGGGGAAAAACCAGAACAAAATATACCAACCTGTTCCAAGGTAATAACAAGAATGGATGAAAGAGATAACAACAACACAAAACACACTCTCACAAAGAAAAGGGAGGATGATCTGGAAGCACGGCGAGAAAATAAACCATTCTCGATCCACCTTGGCCTTGACATACCCTGTCGATCCCGAGTATAACTCGAGGTTTCGGCCTGTCAACGCAGTGGGATGTCTGGTTACGTGGCAGCCTCCAAATCCTTTCTGAAGGCCTGCTCATGTGGTTTTAGACCATGTGCTCCGGATCCCTTGGCATCTGGGTCCGCGTCGGTCTGTTTGCTCGACGTCCCGGCCGAGGCCGCTGCAAAATTTGAGACAGTCTAGTCGCGACACTGGAGGTGGGCGGATGCCCGGGTTCTTGTGGCGTGGGCGCAGTGCGAGGAGTCCCATCCGTCGGTTCTCGAGTGGAATATATAGAGAGAGAATGCTCATGAGCGCTCCGGTGACCCAATTGGGATCTTTCGCGGAATTCACTGGCTTGTAGGCTTGTTTCGTCTGCGCTGCCCGTATGGTGACTTGCGATCGAGCTCTGGGGAAGCACCCTGGTGCCCTCCACGGGGAGTGGTAGGGACATGGAGTTTGAATCCGAGTCTGACGTGAATACTGACTCGGAAGAACCGTCTGGGTGCACACCTATCCGTGGTACACTGGGAAGGGGTGTCATCGCATTAGCCAGAGGGATCCCGGCCCCATCTACAATGGTAATGGGATAACTGCCAGGCCGCGGAGAAGCAGAAAATCGTCCTCTGAGATTCTCCGAAGGGTGGAGGGGCACTGTTTTCTTCTCAGTGCTGCGCCGGAAGGTGTCGACCACTACGTTTAGCTCGTCGCCTTGGGCCATGGCTCGCTCAACTGCCTCCTCAGGTGTCGTGTATTTATCGGCTTTGGCGGCGTCGGCCCTAGGGCCTCCCCAGGTACGCTGTCCTGACGTGAATATGCCGTACACCAGGAACAGCCAATTGAACAGGGGCATGAGGATAAACATCAGCAAATAGAGCAATGCCTTCAATCGTCTCAGTTTGATTGCCAGATAGAACATGAGCGAATAATTGAGAACCAAAGATACGCTTATGATGATGATAGGTAAGCCGTGAAGTCGGCCTGATGTCAGGATGAGGGATATTGTTTGAACGAGGAAGAGCAACGTGGTTGTACGCATCATATCGTTCATGAAGCGGATGAGACACAAGGAAGGATAGCGCTTCCACAGCCTGATGTCGGTCAACAAACAGACTTCATTGGTAATGTAGCCGAGAAACCATCGTCGTCGCTGCTTCATCAGGGCGGAGAATGTTTGGACTGCGGTTGTCTTGCAAAATGCAGTCGTACTCAACTGGATTTGGTAGCGCTCTTTGGCGCCGATCATAAAGAGGTGGGTGAGCCAGCGATCTTCTCCCAAGTAACACTTCCCATAATCAAAGAGATCCTCGCATCGTTCGGCTTTATCGGCAAAGTAGTATTTGGACATCTTGCGGAATGCAGAGAATCGGAGGATTGTCAGTGCGCCAGGAAGGCAGGTTACGGCGCCGCAGCCCGACTCCACGGACCGTTCAAAGAACTGTCCATGGATATACTCTAGGTCTTGCAGCAGAGTCAAGAGCTTGTTTTTCTCCGTGGTCGATGTGATAATGCCCGTCATTGCTAGCATTTTGCGCTTGCGCCCCGGCTTGAGTTCCATGTCGTACACAAAGTTCTGCATACAATGCTTGTCCAGGAAGCAATCGGAATCAATGAACAACATGAATAGATCATCATGCCGCTGGCTGTATTCGAAGTACATCTTGTCGACAAGTTTAAATGTCTGTTGTTGACAGTGTCGCTTGCCCCCATGTTTGAAGCGAGATATCGTAATTTTAACGCCCTTGTAGGTCACGTCGATACTCTGAGGGTAGCTTTCCAGTGCTATCGGAACCCCAAGGTGGTGGATGACCTGAAGGTAGGATTCATCCATGGAGACTCCGTCGTATGAAACGAACAAGTGAATACGGCATTTTGGATACTCGCTGTTGACCACCGAATCAATAGTTTTGATCAATTCCGAAGGAAATTCCTGATATACTGGCATGACGATGACAACCTTAGGCGCGGTGTGGTTAGCAAAAGCCTGCTTTATTTTCTCCGGCCGCCGCGAGGATGTTGTTATGATCAGCCTGCCAACGCAAACAGACCAGGGTACAGCAAGCAACACCGTGAGAGCCCCAAGAGCAAACCATTGGACGAGAGGGACTAGGCTAGGGGGCCAATGCCGCGAAACCTGCCTTGGAAAGGGGATTGTAAAGAGGAGAACCGGCAGGAATACGCCCCTTGACGAAACTACAATCAGCATCGCATCCATTTCTGAATAATTTCTTCTCGGTCCTTGCTTGCATTACCTGAACAACAATATGAGAACCATCATACTAACGGCAAGAACCTGGCTGCTCCAGCGATCCGCTTTCTGGTACACCTTGACGAGGCAGTATAAGAACGCAGCAAGCAAAAGAATCAACTCAAAGGCTGCGGCTAATAGCACCGGCGTAACCACCGATAAGTATACAATCTAGAGACACCGTCAGATAATCGACTGAGTGGGTCCAAGCCTAACTTACATCATGAGTTCTCCATGGTTCTGCCATCGTGACAGTCTCGTGAAATGGCGGTTGTAATATAACGGCCAATGAAATAATTCCGCGTGGAACAGATATAATATATAGAGGAAAGGCGAAACGCAAAGTTCGAGCGACGACGAGACAAAGCACTTGACCGAAATGCGATAGGTGGCAGACCGATATTTGGGACACTCGCTTGCTATTTCCCAGTAGTCTTGAGTAGGAGGGACAACCCAAGTGTAGTCATTTTAGGAACCAGATAACCGTTTGGAGATGATTCAGTGCTTCAAAGAATGTGTGTCAGTTCCTGAACCCTGGATGCGCATAGACGACGACATGGCTAGACATACCTGAAAGCCCGTCGACTCGAATCAGAGCTCCTTTCACTTTGGACACCGAGAATCCACAGTATTCTATACGACGTGAGACCGATGCAAACTAAGACATAAGACCTATATTTGACATAGTCGAGACACAATCCAGGCCCAGCCACGCGATGGAGATAATGGGCGACCTTTTGGACGGGCCATAGTAGCCAGAAGGCAGTTGGTCGGGCCCAAAAGAGGCAGGTACTCTGAGTTGCCGGGCAGCAGAGCGAGGCGCACCCGAGCAGACACCGGAATAATCTGCGCCGGTGAAAGACAAAGTGAGGGAATGCAGAATTCACAATGTCGCCGAGTCACGATATCTTTTGTTTTTGTTGGTTCCGCGAGCTGAACCCTCGCGGTAGGGTATTCCTGGCAACGCAGACATCAAACCCAACTAAATTTCGATTTCTATCAAACTGTGTACTATCCAGAAATCTAGGGGACAAGACTGACCTAAAGACACAACCCAATTAACCTGGTCGGCAAGATCAGTTTCAATGAGATGTTATACTGGATCTCACCTCGAGATAGCTCTCTTGTTTGGTTGCACCGAGTGTTGGAAGGATCTAGTCGCAGAAAAGAACGAAGTCTACGCAACATTCCTTTCGGCGACCTGATTGGAAATGGAGATAGCCATGATTAGCTCGCTCATCATTGAATCCGGGGTCCGAAACAGCTTGATGGTTGTTGGAGATATAGATACTTATGCTAGCTTAACAGAGACACTCCCTCCGCATGACCAAAGGACAAGAGCAAGCCTGGTATCAGATAGGATTGACTGGAATGGCAGATCTGAACTATCATATAGAAATCAACCCAGAGTGTAGACTCTCTTTAGTTCGCCAGCTAGAGATGTTATTCAGACCCAAGGTACTCAATTTACATGGCAGCCCTCGGTGGTGGATACCGGTTCTTTAATGCAATGTATTTCCTTCCACCAGGTAACTTCTTTGAAGTACTTCCCCCCAACCCTCTCGACGTTGGCTAGCACTCGTGTGGGATCTAATGGCTGCTGTCATGGATTAGATATCCTTAACGTAAGATCAATCAATGCATCATTCGCACAGATCATCAAAATCTACTCCGTACTATACCGGCTGAAGATCAAAGAAAGAGATGTTTACAGTACGGGAGAGCAGACACGGGACGCGCTAACCCAACGCGGCCGACTCTTACCTAAGCAGCGCCTTTGCTGCTGCCTCAGGTGTCGAGCGTGGCCGCAGCTCCGCATCGAAAAAGAAAATTTCCCCCGCCGCGCATGAATTAATTTTCTTTTGAATTGTTTTCCCCTCTTGCTGCTCCTGAGGAATAAAAGAACGACATTTGCTCGCAAGTGTCTTATTCCCATCCATCTCTTCCTCACCTTAGGTATGCATTTCCCCAGCGTTCTTCCGTTTCCCCCCATCCTCGCACTTTGAAGGTGCGGCCGCATTGGCCGTGAGTCGCGTGTATGTGTAGAGCAAGCTTGCATCCTGCGACAATTCCACGTCGGTTGCTTGCATTCATTTACCTTGTTTTTTCCCCTCGCGTTGCGGTTGCTTGCTTACTACAGAGCTATTATGAGTCACATTGATTAACGCTTTTCGGTTACTCTAGTGTTTTAATTTTATTCTATCCCAATTATCATCTCGCTCACCTCTTCCTTAATCTTTTGACTTTTGAGTCACCCGCCACACACACATACACAATGTCCGACGAACAGAAGACCGTCAACGCCGAGGCGACGCAGGATGTCCAGAACGTTCTGGCTGAGCTGAAGGGCGACGGCGAGGCCCCCGCCAACGGCACCGAGAAGAAGGAGGAGCAGGCCCCTACGGAGGATGCCGAGGAGGCTCGCATTGTCGCCGCGGCCGCAAAGCTGGGCGAGGAGTCGGCGCAGGCTACAGAGAAGAAGGACACCAAGACGCAGGAGCGCGATTCGCGTAACAACAACAACAACCGGGGCCGCAACGACCGGTTCAACAACCGTCGTAACAACGCCAAGTTCGACCCCAGCTCGCAACAGATCACGGACGACCCCGTCGAGATCCGCAAGCAGGTCGAATTCTACTTCTCCGACTCCAACCTGCCCATGGACAAGTTCTTGCTCGGCAAGGTCGGCGGCAGCAGCAACCACGCCGTTCCCCTGGAGCTCCTGCACTCGTTCAAGCGCATGCGCCGCTTCCAGCCCTTCAGCGCCATCGTTGAGGCCCTTAAGACGTCCGAGACCCTGGAATTGACCGACAAGGACACCGCCGTGCGCCGGAAGACCCCTCTGCCCGAGTCGGTGAAGGACTCGCACGACCCCAGCGTCGTCAAGGTGTTCGAGGACAAGGCCATGGACCGCAGCATCTACGTCAAGGGCTTCGGCGAGGAGGGCCCCACCACCCAGCTCGAGATTGAATCGTTCTTCGCGCCCCACGGCCCCACGAATGCCATCCGTCTGCGTCGTGCGCATGACAAGACCTTCAAGGGCAGCGTCTTCGTCGAGTTCGAGAGCGAGGACAAGCAGAAGGCCTTCCTGGCCCTGGACCCCAAGCCCCAGTGGAAGGGTCAGGATCTACTGATCAAGAGCAAGAAGGAGTACTGCGAGGAGAAGGTCCGCGACATCGAGGCGGGCCGCATCAAGCCCAGCAACGGCCGTGGCCGTGGGCGCGGTGGATTCCGTGGTGGTCGCGGCCGGGGTCGCGGTGGCGATGACAAGCGTGACTGGCGTGAGCGTCGCTCCGAGGACCAGAAGAAGGGCTTCGGGGAGCGTAAGGAGGTCCAGAAGGATTCTCGGTAAGATCTGGCCCTCACTGTCTCTCAGTGCATATCCTCCCTCTCAATGATGACTTATACTAACATGTAAACAATTAGCGGTGTCCCCGTGATCCAGAGCACCTCGACCGAGTCGGGCCAGAAGCGTGGTCGCGAGGAAGAGAACGCCAACGGCGATCACCCTGCCAAGAAGGTTGACGCGAAGGAGTAATGATATCCAGATACATTTCTTTTCTCTCCTACTTTTTGCTGTGATTCTATTATCGTATTTCCCTCCTCGACGGACCAGACCCTTACTTTCTCGCCCATGAATGAAAAAGGAAGAGAAAGAAGGGAATGAATGTAAAGCATGATTTAATTGCTTGCGATCTCAAAGAAAAAGGAATGTTTTCGTCTGATTTTACTGGATGGCGTTTTCAAAAAGAATCCTGTGTCATGTATTGAATTTAATACTTCATTTGCTAGACCAAAAGTCATTGCTTGGGTGATGTCTCCTCGCCCGTCGTCCACCTTACCAATTACCCTTTACATCTTCTACCTCTTCTATCCGCCTCCGTCTTCATTCTATACACCAACCAAATCAAAACTCCAAATCATAAGCCAACGTATCCTCACACAACTCCTCCCTCAACTTATGAACCCTACCCCACAACCAACAGATTAGCCCCAACCAACAACCAAAGTAGAGGATAAAGAAAACCCCTCAACCTGGGGAGGGAGGATGAAGGGGAGAAAACATACTCCAAATGCGCCGGATGCACCGCATACCCCTCAACATGGGCCGGTGTTTCCAAAACCGCCACAAGACCCATATCGAAGCCCTTGGCGCGAGGCACGGAGATGGGTAGTGGCTGGTTCGTCTTCAGGGACACGAGGCCTGGGATCTTTCCGACCATGGCTTGGGAGACGCGGGTCCAGTTTTCTAGTTGCGAGGGCGTGACGCCTTGTTTGAGGCGGAAGAGGACTTTTCAGTGGTTTTGGGTTAGTTTGGTTTGGACTGGTTTGGTTTTGTTATGTGGGTTGGGTTGGGCAGGTAGGGAAAAGGTGGAGGGGAGGGAAGAGAGAGAGAGAGAAAGAGAGAGGAAGAAAGGAAAGGAACGGACCGATGTGGTAGACAGGCATATTTTATTTTCTGGTTTGCTGTGGCTTTAAGATGAGGTATATAGAGCTGTATGAAGGTGCATGGGGGATTATAAATAATGGATGGTTGTAGATTGAGAGTGAGTCAATCGATGAGGGGAGATGGAGAAGGGTTTATTTAGTATTGCGGAGTATTTGCGGAGGGGAAGACATCGGGGTGTCTCCGATCCTTTGGGGGAGGAGGCCGGGTAAAGTGGTCGATGGTGACCATTCTATTTTATTCAAGAGATATAGAAACAAATCCATAAGAATATGCTTGGATTACTGTCTATATAGTGATGTTCATCATGATTAGCTCACTGAAATGAGCGGAAATTGTATATATTCCTAAATCATCTCGGGATATTTACAGCCGATAGATGCCGTCGGACTCCACAGCATTAAGATTATTTCTTCTTCTTAGTCTTGTCCACCGTGTCAATCCATTGCGCCTTCAACCCGCGTCGCAACAGTGCCGTCTCCAATGCACGTCGCTGGTCACCCTGTATGAGAACCTCCATGACTCCCTTGGGCGCGCCGTTCGCTTGGGTCACGCTGGTGCTGCTGGCACACTTCTTCTGCAGTTCCTCGGCCAGCAAGCCAGGAATTATCCCGAACACCTCCAGGTTGGAAACCTTGGTGACGGTCTTCGAGCCCGTTCGGCGCTCAAGAATCACGTTGGCTCTGGGGGCTGTCCCGGGCCGGGGCTTCACGTCCGCCAGCGTCTGCCCGGTTCGAAGGATCACGTAATGCCTGGTCATCAGGCTGTTGTCTTCCACAATTCGTTTCAGGAGACCGTCACGAGTGGTCTTGCCGCGGGCAATGGTGCTCTTGTCTTCGGCGGATGAGGATGTGAAGACAGTGTTGGCGAGGAAGGGGTTGAGGTTGATAATGCGGCGGTTCTCCTTGCTGACAATTGGGGGGCTCTGGGCCTGAAGGTATTGGTCCAGTGCGTTGGAGACGTCGGGGTACTTGTAGAAGTTCCTGGGATCGGAGGTGGATAGCGGTGCGAAGATGGTCGGTATGAGCTTGGGCGTTGGCCGGTAGAGCGCTTGAACGTTGAGCGTCTGACCGACGGCAGGGTCTCCTCCATCATTCGCCACCGGTTTCTTGTTTCCACCGGCGCCAGTCTTTCCAGCGCTCTCGAGGGCATTCTTGTTGGGAAGTTTGTACGGAACAAACTGCTCCACGCGGCGGTCATTGAAGTCCACATCCAATATAACGGTCTCTTGGCCATTGCGGTCCTTGGACTTAACCAATCGCTGCTTGTCCAGATACTTGATGAACTTTTTGACGTTCTTCCAGCTCGTCTTCTTGATGAGGTAGAATTGCGCCTGCTGTGCCGTGTATATGGGAAGATACGGCGTGATCATATTCGAGATGAGAGCGGAAGGTTGGACGGGAAGGGAAAGACCGTGGTTTGGGGATGAGGGGTTGTCCTGCTTGAGCTTGTGTAGGGAATAGAGGAATGCCTTTTCAAAGGCCTCGTCGATCTCTGCGCATAGTTAGCAGCTGTAAAGCACTAACGGAGATTGCATGTTGAGATTACCTTTCATAGAAGGCTCCTTTTCCACCGGAGCTGCTTCTTCTGCCTCGGGCTGATCCTCAGGAGTTTCACCCAGAGGCTCTTCTTGGCCCTCAGCTTCGCTGGCGTCTTTCTCAGCCAACGTCAAATCATCGACTCCCTCCTGAATCTCCTCGGCACCCTCCTCATCACTCTCTAGATCCTCGTCCCAGCCCTCGATATACTCCGGAGACGGTTGTCCCGGCCGGGAAGATGAACTCCACGCCCACAACTCATCTCCTTCCCAATGCAAGCCCCGCACCGCATGTCCCTTCGTGCCCTGAACTTCTCCGAGGGCCGAGATATCAATCTCGCAGATTCCAACGAACAACGGCACCGTATGTCGATCAAGACCCGCCACTGCGATCACCGCGCCCTTGACCGCACGCTCCGGGAATGGTGGCTCATTCGCCAGACCCGGCGTCATCAAGTCCGCACCTCCACGTAGCTTCTGCATCACGAAGTCCGGAGTATGCACCAGTGGGACGATGCTGGGGTTATTCCACAGCGTATAGACGGTGGGGTACAGGCGTCCGTCGGCACCGGGGCCGTGGTCCAGCCTGAACCACAGAATCCGTTCCTCGCTGCCCCCATGTGACCCGACGTACACGGTGCCTTGCACCTCTTTCAGCTGAGGCCCCGCTGTCGTCGTGAAACGCGCGGACAACGAATTATCGGGTAGAAGCGCATTTCGGATGGTGGTGAGATTGGGCGCGGCGGGGTTCGATGCGCTCGGTTCTTCAGTCGACGTATTGGAGGGAACCTCGATCTTGTAATCGCCGATGATCTGGTCGGCGATTTTCCGACGGTCGGAAGATCGTAGAGGAGAAAGGTTTTTGATCTATGACGGACGGTGTTAGCTCATGTTGTTGAGCAACCTTTTTTTCTTTCTCTGTTTTCCGTCGGAGAAGCAATGCGGGGGAGGGGTAGCAAACCGTGGGCTTCTTTTTGAACATGGCGAAGGATGGCAGTATATTAAGGACAGAAAAGAATGTAGGAAGCGAACTGTACAGCAAGACACAGGCGATCCGGCACCCGTAAACCGAGGAGTGTTGCAGAGAGCTGAAGGGTTGAGAACTTGAGAGGGGAGAAAATAATGCAATGCTTGACTCAAAAAGGCGCCGCAACAACAATCGGCCGCATTTCCCCGCCTCCCGTCATTTCGCCTCGTCTTCTTACTCCATGTATTCTACTCTATGAATATGATATATGATATACTACGGTTCAGACTGAATCAAGTGAAGAAATAAAATGGAGGCTTGAAGTTCCAAAAATGAATTTTTCTAGTTACACACGTAATGATCTCGGATCCATTATTTAAAAGGTAGAAAGTAGATTTTCAACCCTTCAGGTTGAATATTGCAGGAAAAGAACGTCGATTCGGTTCAAAACCCGGTTTCTGTGACCTATCGATTGATTTAAGCAGACGTGTCACGGGCGTGCTTCTTGTCGGTGACCAGCCACGAGAAGGTCTCGCTGAGGAGGTTGAGGAACTGGTCGGCAGAGAGCGAGTTGAAGTACTCGGTCAGGCTGCCGCTGCCGGTGCCGGAGGGAGCAGGGGCGGTGGAGTCAGAGCTGCCGGTGGAGGTGGCAGCGGCGGCGGTGGTAGCGGCCTCCTGGACCTTGGTCTGCTGGGCAGGGGTGCCGGTGACGGTCACGCTGGCGACAGCGGTCGAGGTCTGGTAAGCAGTAGCAGTGCTGGTCTGGGCACCACCGGCGGCAGCCTTGGTGGTGGAGGGAGCGGCAGTGGCGGAGGGAGCAGCGCTGGAGCTGGCAGAGCCGCTGGAGCCGGAGCCGGAAGAGGCGCCAGAGTACAGAGCGGGACCGGGGATCTCGTAGGAGTCAAGGCTGGAGTAGATGCTGACGAGGATGCCGGGGTCGGAGTCGGTGTAGAGCTTGGTACCAAGGGTGCCCTTGGGCTTGTCGCTGCCGCCACCAGTGACCTTCAGGTTGAAGCACTGGGGGTAGTTCTGGGCGCCGTCCTTGTTGCCGGCGGAGTGGAGACCGATGATTTCGTGGCGGAGGACGTAGTTGCCAGCAGCAATGCTGTCGGGGACGGTGACGGTCCAGCTGTTGTTGTTGCTGATCAGCTCGTCGGAGGCCCAGGTTCCGGGGGCCTCGCTGCCGTCAACCAGACCCTTCTCGTCGATCTTGAAGAACTCGAGGGAGGTCTTGTCGACCTTGGAGCAGTCGCCGTTGCAGTTGGCCAGGTAAGTGATGACGGGGCCGTGGTGAGACTCGGGCCACTCGGTCCACTGCAGCTCGACCTTGCCACCGGCAGCGATCTCAGCGGAGATGGCACCGGGCTTAGCGCTCTTGTGGCAGATGATGTCGGCGTTGGAGTAGTCGCTGCCGTCAACGAAGCCCAGATCGGTGGCCTCGGTGGACCATCCGATGGTGTCGGGGGGGCTGTCGCTGTAGGCGTAGGAGGTAACGATGTATCCTCCGTAGTACTTGCCGTCGACAACGGCACCCGAGACGTAACCGTGACCGGCGACCAGAGCGGCCGATCCGAGGACAACACCAGCGATCTTAGCGATAGACATGTTGTATGTGAAAGTGATTAACGCACAGCGTAATCGAGTTAAGAGACCGAATGGGTGGGATAATAAAGAATGACGAAAAGAATGGTCTTCAATCAATGAAGCCGAAAAGAGAAAAAATGAGAGAATGGAAGGTTCTGAGACCCTGGAGAGAAATGAATGCGGTGGTGATGAGAAAGAAGAAAGAGAAGTCGATTCAGCATCGTGAAGGACCAGCTTTTTATATGATTATGGCTGTTGCCCATCTGTCCGTCTAAACTTCCCCCGCCGGCGCTCAGACCAAGACGGTGTGCTTCGAACGATAAATGAAAGGTTCGTCGCAGGCGTTAATGCGGCACTTTGATAGATTGTCTGACAGCTCTTCTCCGATCTGACTGGTTCGGAGCCCCTCTGATAGGTGGAGATTGGTCGAGTGAAGGCCACGGAGTCTGAGATTGATGAAAGACAAGCACCGGGGCCTTGTCCAAGGACGCGCCGGTAAGTTCCAGCGTTGAAGAATGAGTCCACTTCACCAGGAACGGGGAACTATTTGGGAGCTAGCGTTGTCCAGAACGAAGACCGCATCCACGGCCCTAAGACCGAAGGCTCACTAAAGCAGGGTTTCTTTGTGACCATAGCGAGTCAGGGGTGGAGCCCCGTTCCTGGCGCTTGCCTGCGACAGTCTAGGTTTCAACATGTGAGCTATTCTCCAGCCTGCCAAGGGTCAATAAGAAAACTTTTTCCTCGTGGTTCGGAGCAATTACCCTTTCATTCGCGCCTGGATGACGATAGATCCCAGGAACAATTAATTGCTCGGAAATTTGAGCAGCGAAGCCAAGTTCTTGGTTGTTCGTGAAAGAGAAATTAGAAACTGGATGAGCGCAAGTCGGGCGGTCGGCCAAATCGGATTTGCTCCACGTGCCTTGCCTTGCCCTGATGCCGATCCTGACTGCTTTCATTGACCACGGAGTATACAAACTTGACCATTCTACGGCTCTTTACGGAGTATTTCTTTCTTTACTATTGCCTGCCCATAGGAGCGAGGTAATCTACTTTGAGGTAGTCATCTAGACAAAGCGGCCAGTTAGGCTGTTCCCTCCGTAATAATGTCAGTCTGCTCCCTCTTGGGGCATCGTTGCCCGTGAAACCGCTAAATGCATCGTGGATTCAATATAAAGCGGGCTCCATCGACGGGCCTGGCAAATTCCCCCTGCCTCCCTAGCTATGGCACCATGATTCCATCCCGTCGATGGAGATTAGGGGTTAAACCGTTTAATTGCAGGAGCCCCTATCGAAACCCTCCCTGGCAATATCTAACGGTGGCCTGCCTACGATTTAGGCCCCATTAGCGTCCAGCTTATTTAACCGGGGCGTCTAACTATCATTGCAAATGTCAACAGGTACGAGAATAACGACATTAGCTGCCCTCCTGGTTGATTGACTCGATTGCCTTCATTTATTTCTCAGGGCCAAGGGATCCCCTCTTTCGTATGCCTGACACGCCCCCTAACGAAGCGCTCGGCTTTATCTAAGACAGGAGAAGCCGCCAACGAGGTGGCGACTTGGCCTATGTGGTGTATATTAAATTAATCTATGAGTGGGACTGTGATCCGGGCTGCCTGCAACTATCGTCAATCACATCCTTAGACTGAAACATCCAACGGTTAGCGTTGCCGCCATGTCTGACCCAGGCCCGTCCGTTCGTAATCCGCTTGGCGTCTCGCTGCGATTAGTCCGAGCTTTTTGCTCGTAGGGCTTCCGGATACACGCCGACATATGAAACGACTGTGCCACTGTGGGCATCCTACCAAGTACCAACGCGGTTTATGCTTAAATCGCGGCGGGCAGTGTCGTCTTCTGATTTCTACCCTAGCCGCAGTTTAGGCTTCTTTGCCGTAACGCCGAAGTTGCATCTTCTGAGTACTACAGGGCTCCGAGATTATGAGTAAGATGGGGGCCGTCATTTCCAGGGAAAGCCAGACATGCCTGCAGGGAATAATTTCACTACTCCGACACTCCGCAGTCGTGCAGACCCAATGGAGAGGACCTTTCGGGCGAAAGATTGTTGCGAACAAACGCCGCAACTACCAGTCCTCAAGATAGAAATCTGACCTCTCTGGATTGGTCACCCCGCCACTCACTAACTTAGTGTCTCTTCAAATTAGAATATCAAGGTTCAGATACCAGGACCTGTGTGGATGTAAGGCGCAGTTATCCGTCTGCTCCTTAGGTTTCTCTTTGACGGCCCCAAAAGTACCTATCCGTCCACACTAACTACTCAGCCTCCTCTACAGAGTAGATACTCAGTAGATACTCAGTATACGATTACTATCTATGTAAACGCCAATGTCGCTTATGGTGCCGGATGAGAAACCCGAAATTAACTTTGTGTTCTCCATGTCTCACAGAGACCAATTCCTATTTTCTAGAAGTAATCAAAGAAGTATATTTTTAGATAGTCACTTAGAAGAGATAGTTTTCCGATAGTTAAGGTCTCATTCAGACAGCCAGCTCAAAATATAGTTACTCATTGTTGTTGTGCTCGTAGGCCCCATTGACGCATCAACCAGGAATCTTTCTCCGTGCTTATTTTGGATGGTCTCCCTAATCAAGAATATTATCGTGCAGATGCACTACGGCAGTGGTGATGCGAGAACCATTCCAAAATCGTCTAGATTTTCTTGCCACTGGTCTAGACGTGAGATGGAACTGCGCATTACTCCGAGGGTGTAGATGCGTTTAACCGAAGACTTCTATTTTTCAACCACTCGGTACAGTTAAAACTTGCTGCTGAAGATGTGTTGGATTTGGACTTGTGAAGTCGTTCATCTACTGTTTCTATCTGCCAAACGTAAGCTGATACTAGGGTTTCCTTGAGCGGCCTGCCACATACATATACTAGAGGCCGGGAAACAATGCAGAAACTCTACCCGGAGTAAGTCATTTAAAGGTCACGTACTCCCAATTAGATCAAATGCTCAGCTTGGCAATGTTCAGTTCTTGCAGTACCTAATATGCCAACATAAATTAACAATTACCAATTACCGCACAGTACGAAGTAGAAGCAAGAGGGTCTATCGAAATATACTGAGATACAACTACCTACGACTCCTTCCAAGATCGGCCCAGCCACCGAACGCAAACCACCAGACGAATCCTGCAGCGATCGGTATGGACCCTGGAAGCGAGCGAACCAGGAAGCGGCGCTCGTATCTCTCTCCGACATCGACCGATAAAGAGACGTGATCGCCGACGACGGAGTTGCTAGCCCTGTAAGGCATGCAGCCAGGCCTGTCAGCTCTGTAGGTGAATAGGTAGAGTAGGGCGCAAAGAACCAATGATTCGTTCTCCGCCATGAGTAGATGCAGGCTGCCAGGCAGTCCATCGCTATCCAAGGCAAAGATCTAGTCACGACGCTTATCATTATTTCAAACCGGGCGAAGATAAAGCGGGAAGGACAGCGGACGCTGTGCTCGACAGCAGACTACTTAGCTGGAGAACACGTTACAGCGCCTTGTCCCCTGCCTCGTACTCCGTACTACCCAATAAGACTCCCAGTTGTCCGGGTATTGACTACCAACTCCGTAGGTGGATGGAGGGACTCGTGCCCGCACGGGCGTCAACGATAGGCGGGATGGCGTAACCCCGGATGCCTGGGAAGAATGTAATAGGTACTACATAAGGTAGTACTGTACTTGCATGACGACGGAGTTCCGTTGGCATCTGCAGGTGAAAAGCAGGTGAACAGTTGTAAAGCAATCAAGAGTTACGTCCGTGATCATCGTATTCCACGCCAGAAGACGAAAGAAGGCAGCAAAGATGAGTCGAAGAAAAGTGTTGAGGACCCGAAGGAGCGCGCCCGTCACGGTCTTAGTCATCGGTAACACAGCGTGACCGGTCTTACCTGCCCTGTAACGATACGCAGCCTTACCACCGCCTCGTACGCACTAGTCTGCATTGGGCCACTCCCTGAGTCATCACGCGACGGCAGTATCCAATCAGAAGTTCTGCATTGGACGAATTGGCATTCGGCACCGAGTTCCTCCGACCGCCATGTGTAGCCGTTGCCCTGACAGGCTTAGCGCCAGACGGGATGACCCCTGCCAGGTAACTTACCGTACCTGTACGGTAAGTGGCCATGCCCCTTTCTCCAGGCTGCCGGCTTATCGCACTCTTTTTTGGCCTTTTCCTCTACGACTCTTGAGTTACTCACTAAGGCTCTCTGAGAAGGCGAGAGGAGAGAGGAGTCACCACTACTACTCCTACTACCGCTACTCCTACTCCTGCTGTCATTCTCACGGAGTCAGGTCGACCTTTTTCCCTACGACCCACCATTCTTTGCTTCACCACACCGCAATCAATAGTCCTTTCTTTTGGCGCCCACCGCCTCCAACCCTCGCCTCGCCGCTCTAGTTTTTCCATCCTCTTCTCCTCTTTCCCTCTCCAGGACGACTGCGCCGCCCCGTCTCCGCCCTTACGCCCACCTTACCTTACTCTTCTCTTCCCCAGAGCATAATCTCACCCTCCCCCTCAATCCGTCGATCCGTCAGATCTTCCGACCTCCGTTGCGATTTATTTCGATCGATGAGGGGTGCTGTCAATCCGAAAGGTTGGACCTGTGCGCCGTGAGCGACCTTCATCTTTCGCCTGACCCGGCCAATTCTGTGCCGACCGTCCTGGTTATACGATCGGTGTTGGAACGCGGTGATTTGTTTGGATCTAGGACACTATTAGGAGGAAGTTAGTTGGCGTTGTAGGCCTCATCCCCCCTTGGTCCTGCGCGTTTCTCTGGACATTCAAGGATGGGACCGGCTGAGGCTGCCTCTTCGCCCGTGTTCCCCGTCTTGGACCCGATTGTTGTCGACGACGATATGGAGGCGGTCTACCAGGACACCAATCTCGACTTTCTTGACCCGTCGGGCCTGTCCGGGACGACCGAGAGTGCTGGCCGCGACTTCGACGACCTTTTTGCCCATTCCACTTCTTCCCGCACCGTCACCGACTCAGACTCGACGTGTTTGTCGCCGGCAGAGTTGTCTGTGAAGCGACCATACCCAGAAGCCGATGTGCTGAAGCAGCCTAGCATCGTGAAATCAGATTCCCCCGCAGAATCCCCCGACGATTCCAGTCACAGTTCTTCGTCAGAGTCGCCGCGGAACCATATTCGAGCCGCCTCGCTCGCCTCGTCCGCCGTGTACAGCGAGAATCCAAACATGCCCTTCGGCTACACGACGGAGGAGTGGGTTAATCCCGAATTGATGCCGGTCAAAGAAGATGATACGTTCTCGTTCGATCCGTCTGTGTCGCTCATCGATGGCCAATTTGGCGCGGAGCCGGATCCCACCGAGAACGTCATGATGAACTCCGCCTTCGATTTCGAAAGTGCTGCCAGTAGCCCGAGTCCGTTGAAGACCGATCCTCCTCCGCAACCAATGTCGCAAAGGGGCCCCAGCCATTTTCGCAGCACGTCTAATATCACCGCTAGGCAGTCTTCATCCCCGGTAAGGCTTCCCATAATCGCGCTGACTCAAAAACCCCCTTGCTAACCTTGATTGTTGTCAGAATTTCCCAACGGGATCCTCTTACTTCAATATCGGCACCAAAGAACCGTCTCCATTTTCGGCCTCCAAATTCCCCGTCAAAGGAAAGTCACCGTCGAATCAATGGGGCGGCCACTCTCCCTCCTCACTTCTAGAAGAAAGCTTTGGAGGAATAAACATGAACGGCAGTTCTCCGATGAGCCATGGTTTGACCTTCACGCCCAACGCATTCAATTTCGGTCTCAATTTTGCGCCGTCCCCCGCACCAAGCATTGTCAAACCGGAATCCCCTCAGCGTCACATGTTGACCGTTCATCCGACGTCCCTCAAGTCGCGCGTGGAAACACAAATTCCCATTCGATTGACCCTCTTCCCGTTGCCCGCCGGCGTCAAGAAAGTAAGGCTACCTAGCCATACGATTTCGAAACCGAAATTCCTTGCACCTGCATCCGCCGAACGGTCCGCCGAAGTCGTCGAATTGCACACCAGCCTTGTTTGTACCAGTGCGATGCAGGACCAAACA
Source organism: Aspergillus sp. S1802E (assembly GCA_023627535.1). NCBI lineage: Eukaryota > Fungi > Ascomycota > Eurotiomycetes > Eurotiales > Aspergillaceae > Aspergillus > Aspergillus sp. S1802E. The sequence goes on from JAMAHN010000015.1 coordinate 821,790, forward strand.
AAACTCAGGAAGGCGTTTGCTCGAGCGAGAGGCGAGGATCGCTACCGCGCGTCTAGTTCGAGTCCTCAAACATTTAGTGACCTGCCGGAAGACGAAAAACCACTGGATGGCGGCGAAGTGAAGATCTGCACTGGCTGTATCCAGCGTGAGCGGAAGCGGGCTTTTCGAAAGAAGCAGAGAAAGCCAGAAGAAGACGAATTGTTCCAGAAAGACGAAGAGAAAAGAGTCATTGTTTTCAACACAAATGAGATTAGAGAGTGGACCGAGCCTTCCAAGAACGCCATGCCGGGATATGGTGACACCCCGGGGCCGATCATTCCTGCCGGTGCCATGCAGGTCGAATTGCCTATGCGCATAGCGTGCTATTGCAGGCACCAGAATGAGAAACTTGGATTCCAGTACGTCATCTTCAGCCCCCCCCCTCTCTGTTTCTCTTTGACTGACATATTCCTGTACAGGGTCATCTTTACGGTGAAGGACTATAAGGACAATGTTATTGCCCAGGCAATAACTAATTCCATCATGATCACCGATGACCACAAGACTCATGCGCCGCCGGCGGCTCCTGCCCCTGGTCCTTCGCCTGCTTTGCCAGATGGGACACAACTCCCCGGCGTTGGTGTATTTCCCTCAGGCCCTAGCGTTGACCAAGGGAAGACGCCCCAGCAGGCACCGTCACCATCAGCAACGGATCTCCAAGGCTTGCAGCAAAGGTTCAATTCCCAGTATCAGCTCAATGGTGGCTCTTTCTCCTTGCCACAAAACCAGGCCAACGGCACTGGCCCCTCCAACTCGCAGCCCTCTCGAAGTCTTTCCCGCCAGACATCACCGAACGATTTCCCGGGACCGATGAGCAAGCGGCGCAAACATAGCAACTCCGGAAGGGTCCCGTCGGAATTGACCATGACCAAGCTTGAGGGCGTTCAGCCCTCTGCCGGCGTCTCCAATGCATCTGGTCTTGGTAACGACACGCAGTTTTCGGCGCCCCGTGGATTTGCCTCCCCCGTTGAACGACCTTTTGTGACCTCGAATGGCATGTCAAATCAATATGCGAACGGCCCCCCGACACCCGGGAGCGGCGAGAATAACCCCTTTTTCAACCCCGCCGCGCAACAAAGCCTGGATAGTTTCATTCAGCAGCAGCTGATGTCCGCCCCGAACTCCGCTCAGCCGAGCCGCCCTGGAACACCCGGGGGGTCTTCTCGCAACACATTCCAAGACCAGAGTCTCAACATTTCATTGGGCCCGAGCCCTTCGACTCCCATGTGGCCACCTATAAATAACGCCGGCAACCGACTACCTTCCGTCATTCACAAGCTGGTCCCCGCCGAGGGCTCTATAACGGGAGGGACAGAAGTAACGCTCCTAGGAAGTGGCTTCTATCCTGGAATGGAAGTTGTTTTCGGTGATACGTTGGCCACAACGACCACGTTCTGGGGCGATAAATGTCTCAATTGCCTAACTCCGCCCTCGCTTCACCCCGGAATGGTGGCGGTCGTTTTCAAGCATGAGCATCCTACGTTCGGTCAACTGCAGCCAGCTCAGCCCCTGATGCCTAAGCAGCAGCAGTTCTTCCGCTATGTGGATGACCGCGAGTTGCAAATGTACCGTCTTGCCCTGGGTATCCTCGGACAGAAACTTGGAAGCCAAGCAGATGCGTTCCAGACGGCACAGCAGATCATGGGTAGCGACACGAAGTCCATGTTCAATCTGCCGAAGGATTTCCAGGGCAGCTCTGGCGGTCATCAGCGCCAAGTGCCTGGGTTGGAATCGCAGGGTAAACTGAGTGACCTAGACTCGAAGATGCTCACTTATCTTGAGTTTATTGATCTCGATGACAACCCACGCCCACCCAAGTACAACAGCCGCGGCGGAACTGGTCAAACCCTCCTTCACTTTGCGTCTTCTCTGGGACTTACCCGATTTGTTGCCGGGCTTCTGGCTAGAGGCGCAAATCCGGACGTGCAGGATAGCACTGGCAACACACCCATGCATTTGGCGGCTCTGAACGGCCATGCGCACATCGTTCACCGACTGCGCCTGGCCGGCGCTAACGTCAACGCTCGTAGCGTTCGAGGATTCACTCCGGCCGACTTGGCTACGACGTTGCCGGCGCACCAGGCTGCTCTAATCCCTGCGCGTCACTACCGCTCGCGCAGTGTTGGATCCTTGGGCTCGTCACGACGCAGACATAGCAGCTCGGCCTCGCTCCATTCCATGTGGGAGTCTTCTTCAGGCTCCTTCGATAATGCCGTCGACGATTCGGAGGACGAGGAAGAGACCGACGAGGAGGATGTTATCAGCTTCACAGTATCTCGACGAGCAAGTGTTCATCAAGATGCGCCCCCTCCGATCTCGCCTCCCGAGCAATCCGGGTCCGACGAAGATGCACGACCGTTCTCCCCTCCGGCGGCTCTGGTTGCTTGGCGAAACCAGCTTCAAGCCCAGATCAACCAATTCCAGCAGAGCGTTGCCAATGCATTTCCTAACCTGCCTGCTTTGCCGCCTATGCCAGCTTTGCCCGACTACCAGGCCCACCCGATGATGCGACGCATTACCAACCTCGTCCCACACCGGCCAACGACCGCGAGGTCGGCGAAGGACGGCTGGTGGGACATGTTGACGGGCAACTCTGCGCCTAGCACCACTGAGTTGCCCTCCTACGAGGATCTCTATCCACGTAAAGAGGAGGACGAGGAAGAAGCGGCGCGACTGAAGAAAACGAGCATGCTGCAAGCGGCGACGGAGGCTGCGTTGGACCAGCATTTCGAAGCCCAGGTCACCGAACAAGCCAGCTCGTCCCAGACTGCCGCGGTCAAACATGACAAGGATGACCTCAAGGACATCCGCATCGGCCGTAAAGTGATCTCTCGTGAACAGCAAAAGCACCTTCGAGAGCAGCAGGCTCAGAGAATGAAGGGACTTGGCAACGACCGGAACCTCTACTTTATTTGGGTAAGTCCTTGAACGCCCCGTTCGATTTCCTTCCAGTCACTAATCTTTGTCACAGATTCCTCTTTTGATCCTGGTCATCGGCGCATGGATTCGAAGCTACGTTCCAGGTATTTGGCAGGGGTTCTCGAGCGGTATCGAGTTTGTCAAGTCCCGCTATGCGCAGCAGGCCTTGGATGTTGGGGTCTAGCCTTCTTTCTCTCTTACATTATCTCTTATCTCTAACTCCCCCTTGTCCTCCACTGACCCCCTATCCTCTTCTTTCCTTTCCCAATTTCCTCCTCTTCCCCTTCCACCTTTCCCCCTTCACCATATATCTTTCCGTGCACCCGACACTTTTCTTTTTATTGGAATGTTGTTTTCAGCCAGGGCGTTCATGCCCCCAGAGTGGGCGATACAAATGGGCCTGTTTTCTTTTGTTTTACCGAATACTTGCATAATGATGGGATATGACACTTTGATCTTGATTGGATTGCACTATTGATTTGACATGCTGTACAAAGTCGTTCATTGGATTTTCAGAAGGCTGTTTTTGTGATATGAAGGACTTGATTACTAGGTGAATGTATTGATGTGTATAATTGAATAGGCGCGCGTGTATATAGTTCCTATTTTCATTATAGTCAAAATTCTTCTAGTACTTCGAATGCTGTAGATCGCATTGTATGTACATCGGTGTTGATGGTGCCAAGACCAGGCACATGGAGGCGTGGGAGCCGCAACGCGGAGAAGACCCTCTGGCCGTTCGTCAACAACCCCCCCAACCCCTGACATTCTCTCGAGTCCTTCCCACCCCCAAGACCCTTCCTTTACTGAACCCCAGAGCGGAATGATTTCTAGGAGTTGCTCAATTTATCCCGGATAGTGCTCGGGGAAAATGGACCCATCACCACAGGCGGGCTCAAGCAGTGTCACTGGTAGGTAGAAAATGACCGCCCCGGAGAATAAGAAGGAATGCAGGGTCGCTTACACTCGCTTGCACTGCTCCAGTCGAATATACCGATCCCTCCGGACTGTTCTCGCTCGTCCAGCCTGTCATCGCCGACAAGTTCCCTCTCAAGAACCTCCACTGGAAATCCCCCACGCGTCCCGTCCGGTCGATCGAATCCCTTCGTATTGGCTTCGTCCCGGCCGCCAATGAAGCCGACGAGCGCAAGTCCTCCAGTGACACCACAAGAGGTGCCGTAACGCACCGGCGACACCAAATCCCTGGCCTCCGCCAAACGCCCTACCTGAAGATCTTCCTCCTTCGCTGCGACGATAATGACACCTACAAGAGCTCCGCGAGGAAGGCCCTGCGCGAGTGGATCAAGAACCATGCCTCGATGTCGCATTCCTCCGTTCCATCCAGCAGTCAGGAGAAACACGATGCCTTTGAATGGCTGATTCTGCATGTTGTCCAGGACGGCGACGGCACGGAGAAGGCCGCCTCGTCCTCGAAATGGGGCCGCACCACGACAACGGTACTCGAGAAGATCAAGGCCGATTTCAACGGCGCCTCGAAGACGGCGGTGGACCGTGTGGCTCAGCTGCGGTTACCCAAGGCCGGGAGTACGCAGAAGCCGCCCGAGCTTGCTGATCAGATCGAGGACTTCGTGGACAAAACCAAGACTGCGATCTTGACGTCCTTCGATCTCCGAGTGGCACAATATGAGGAGGATATTAAGGAAAAGGACTCACAGCGGAGCTTGCCGGGGTGGAACTTCTGTACGTTCTTCATACTGAAGGAAGGCCTGGCCAGGGGCTTTGAAAATGTCGGATTGTTCGAGGATGCGTTACTCGGATACGACGAACTGGCGGTCGGACTGGATACCGCAATCAATGAGCAGCTCGAGGGTAGTAGTGAACAGCATGGAAGCGCTTTCTTGACGTGCAGCAAGGACTGGCAAGAGAAGGCCAAGGCAGCCCTGGAGTCGAAGGAATCATTCCACCAGCATGAAAATGAAGACGAGCCGGTCCCGATTCCCGACCTCGACGCCCAGGATTTCCCCATCGACTCCACCAAGAAGTCCTACCGAGAGATGATCCTGGCCAGCGATATCTCCATTTTTGATTTCCGCACATACCTCTACTCCAGGCAGGTGACATTGCTTCTGAGGGCGGCCAGGGCTCCTTCTCTGGTCAACAGCGAGACGGATGCCAGCGAAAAGTCGGCCAAGACACCGAAGAAGCCGGAGGACATGCTGCTGCTATCCGAGATCTGCGAGCGATCTACGGAATTTATCAGTCTCGCGGCGCGAACCCTTCGGTATGACCTGGAGACTGGGCTCGCTGATGTGGACAATGTCGCTAAAGCGGATGTAATCAACAACCTGGTATCATCATGGGCCTATGCTGCTGCGCGGCAAATTCTATCCCAGACATACACTGCAGCTCTCGTGCTTCCCGAATCCTCTTTGCAAACCATCAGCAAAGCGGCGGACGGCAGCGCATCTGCGGAGACCAAGTCCGACCTCCCTAGACGGTCGAGCTCTCTAGTGACGCCAAATGCCACACGCCCTACTCGGTCGAACACCGAAAGTGGCCCACCAGATGCGATAACGTCTGTACACTCGCGCTCTAGTAACGATGCACCGAAACTCGCGCCGCCGATAACCCCTAAAACAGGATCCGAGCAGCTGGCATCTGGACGAGGGGAGCTGTGCTTGATGGCTCGACGTGAGTTGGAGGAGATTGCCACGCGGTGCGGGTGGGAGGAAAAGTGGAACAACCTCGACCTTCTCTTCGACGATAAAGACGCGGATACGGGTATGGACGAGGTGTCACTAGATGACGAGGCTCCAAAACCGGCTGAAGAATCGCAGCCTGCTCGCACGCTTTCCGGCATCGAGCTACCCAGCCTGACTGCCGCTCTTCGGTCGAGAAAATCATTCCGCCACCACTACGAGACCCTCACAGACTCCATGTATCGACATCATATCACGGCGAACCGCACCTACTCGGCACAGATGGCCCTTGCCGACATGGCTCTTTTACGATTCCGCCAGAGTGACTACGGCGTTGCAGCCTCTTATTTCCATCAGATCACCCCATTCTATGGCAGCAAACGCTGGATCGTCCTGGAGGGGGTCATGCTGGAACTTTATGCACGATGCCTCCGCGAGCTGAAACGGACGGAGGAGTATACCCGGGTGATTCTTCGCCTCCTTGCGAAATTCGGGATCTATACACAGTCGTACTTGAGCCCTCGGCAAAAGACACTGGACGCCTCGGCGATATTTGCCGAGAAGACGCTGGCGTCTCAGTACGTTGACGAGCTGTTTGAGGTGGCTAGCACACTACAGAAGGAGGTTCCCGCTTCACTGACGGATTTCTTTGCGGATCTAGAGGTGAACCCGGCTATCCTACATTATGAAGACAAAGATGGGTTCCGGTTGCAGCTCGGTATGCGATTCATGTTAGGCAAACGGATCAACATCGATTCAATGAAGATTCGACTAGTCAGTGGCGGTAGTGGTCAGACCAGCGAGTATTGGATTGAGGCACCGACTAAAACCACCATCAAATCGTCCCCGACAAAGATCCTGGTCGACTCCGCGGTACGTTTGCCAGCCGAACCTCATTTGCTTCATACCCACTAATTCTGGATCTAGACTACGCTACAAGGGAAGTACTTTGTTGACCGGGTCGAGGTGCGAGCGGGCAACATCCTGTTCACCTGGGGAGGAGGGAAGCACGCAGCTCTTCCCATCGGATTCAGGGAAGCTGTCGATGCCGAAGAAGACCGGCCCTCCATCTTCTGCTACCCACCACCCCGGGGACTTCAGGCCAAGATCGAGTCGCCTCATCTGATCAACCTGGAGGAAATGCGAACGCTCGAGCTGGCACTAAACAGCGGCTGGAACGACATCAAGACCGGCAACATTCGTGTGCGGCCTGCCACGGCCGGCTTGCGACTGCGCATCACCGAAGCCCAAGTGGTGGAAGGAGAAATCAAGATCATCGCCAACAGCGAAGGCGGCAGTATTGAGTTCACCAATCTGGCGCCGGACTCGTTCGTTCGGTTCCGGATTCCGTACACCGTTGAAGAGCATCACCCCATCCTCTCCGCTCGTGCCGAAGTGGGCTACGAGACTGCCCACGGGCGGTTCTCCTACTGCTCGACTCACAACGTCAACTCGGGCCTCCCGATCAGCGTCAACGTGCAGGACACATTCAAAGACCGGGTGCTATTTTCTCGCTTCACCATCAGCCCGGCCATGATGATCCCGCTGCGGATCCTGAAGTGCGACATCCCCAGCTCGGACATCTATCAGGTGCAGTCCAACATCGGCGATTCGACGGCGCTCAGCGTGTTCCCCAAACAGCCCGCCTCGCTGCTGTACAAGATCCAGCAGCGGGAGGACAGCGTGCAGTCTCCGGGGTCGCGAAAGTCCCTCCGGCTCAGCGTGGATTTCACCTGCGTAGACGACGAGTGTCTAACGGCCATCGAGGAAACCTTCCGAGGGAGTATCACGGAGAGCAAGTTCCGACCGTACACGGCGCTGTTGACGACGCACCTGCTGGAGGCTTTCCGCACGCAGGTGACGACGTCAGAGATGGAGGTCGTCGGACTGGTGCGCGAGGTGGAAACGTTGCCTTACGGTAGCGTGCGATGGGAAGGGTTGCTGGATACGCTGAAGGAGCCGATGGAGGAGTTGAAAGCATGGCTCCGAGAATGGCACCAGGTGAGTGATTTACACTATTCGTTTGAACCTACGTCGCCACCCATTCGTATCTCCAAGCTTTTGTTTACATGTACAATTTCGAATACTAATTCAATTGGGCGCCACCAGAACCACCCCACGATCAGCCTTCCGGACCAACCTTCCATTCCGCGTCGTCACATTGTCATCCCCGTGGACATACCCGAGATCCAGGTCGTGCACACGGCGGAGCTACGACTCACGAACCTAGTCGATCAGCCACCGCACGCGGCCGTGGGGCAGATGATCGCCGCGGAGCTCAGCCTGCGACATACGCGACGGTGGTGTTCCCCGCAACATCGCGAGAACGAGGGCGGTCCGCTGGAATTCTCGTACGAGATCCACGCCAACCCGGAGCTGTGGCTCGTGGGCGGACGACGACGCGGCAACTTCACAGCCGACGAGGGCGAGATCACGACGTTCGCGGTGATGCTCCTGCCCCAGAAACCGGGGCACTTGCTTCTTCCGGGCGTGGAGATCCGCACGTACGTCCCGGCCGCGAGTACGAGCGCGACAGCCACCACCACTATTAATCAACCGGGCAGTGGTGGTGGCGGCGCAGCAGCAGCAGCAGCCGGGATCAGCGGACAGCCGGGCTTGCAGCGACGGCCGATCGCATGCGAGGTGGACTATCGCAACCACGGCGAGACGGTGCAGGTGTTACCGGATCTGCGGGCGACGACGGTGAGCCTGAGTCTGTCGGGAGGTAGTCACGGGGGGGCGTGGCTGATTGATTCGGAGCGACGAGTGCATGTATAGATGACTGTGTTGTCGATAGAGCGAGCGAGATAGATTTGATATATTATGATATACATACCTACAAGATGACTACGATATTTACAAGTCAAGTACTCCATACTATATAGCATGATGTATCAAAACTACGAAGCGAAGAAACAAACAATGCAAATAGCAGAAAGAAAAGCGGACAACAGTTACCCGACGGCTTAGCGCCCGGCTGACAAGGAAATCATTCTCAGGGAAATGGAAAAAAAAAAAAAAAATGGTTCGTGCCCCACCGAGCCGTCCCAATCTCAACAAAATGGCGGTTGCTTTCCCCAACAAGATTGGCATCGTCTCTTTGGAGTGTCCCCCGCTGTTACTGCTTCGAGGTGTCTACAGTATGTACATGGTGTTTCTACTTTAAGTTGTGAACATCCTCTATTCTGTACAATTGTTGACAGTTGTTCTTAATCATTTTTTATTTATTTATTTATTTTTTTTTCAGTTTTATTGATCAAACACCCAGCTCGCCTCCTGTGGACTGTGTAGAGAGTTCAACCGGAAAGTATCCCGATCGATGGTGCATCTCTTCATCGATCTGTTGTAGTGACCACGACGGACAGACATGTGAAATGGCACGATGCAACCCGAACGATCTCCGAGCATCTGACCCCAAACCAAAAAGCATATGATACCTCGGGATTCGTGAGCGTGAGCAAGCAATCGTAGGGAGTGAGCACCGCACGTAGTCCAACTAAAAGGACAGACAGGAAAGGCTAACACCAAGTAAAGTAAACACTAAAAAGAAAAGAATTGTTGAGAAGCCAAGATCGCCCAAGGTGGAGCCCCTTGGCGCCTGGAGGACCGCCCATTGGTGCCTGGACGCCGGGGGGCGTTCCCCAGTCTCGGGTCCTTATTTGACTCAAGAGTCGAGCGTTCGATCCCTATCGATGGGTGATTACTCCAGGGTCTCTGTACGGAGTAGGATTCTTTAAGGGTGGACTGACTGGGGAGAGTCGGGTTCCGAGTACATCGTACGCAATCAGCTTAATTCGAGGCAATCATTCGCCAGATTTCATGATCTGTGGTCTACACAGTATACATACTATTACTCAGTATACTCCAATACAATTGACCAAAGAAGAACCGTGGGTAAACTTAGAGCATCGAGAGTGTCCACCTGGCGAGTGGCGTGTCTCCCCCAATGCACCTGCAGAGGCTGCACCAGTCACCGTGGCGGCAATTGCAGAGGAACCCGCCGTGATTCTGCAGGTTGCAAACCTTACGAAGTCAAGAAGAAAACCTCGGCTGAAGGGCTGACTGAAGCTGAAGCTGACCGACTTCGAGGGAGGCAAAAGGCAAAATGGCGGCTGCCCCAACGGAATGCCGTCGTTTCCCCTGGCGAGAACGAAAATTACCCGCTCCGTCGTGCCTTCCTTCCCGGGGCCCTGCCTGTTCTGGCCGATTGCCTCTTTGAGTTTTTTTCTTTTTTTCTTTTTTTTTTTTTTTTTTTTTTGTCTTTGATTATTTTGCTTTGCCCTTTAGAATTGCAATTTCAATTTCATTTCTTTCTTTCTTTCTCGAGGTCGTTTGCTGATCGTCGTCGTCTTTTTCTCTCCCTTCCCTCTCCTCCTCCTCCTCCTCCTCCTTCTCCTTCTCCCTCTTCATCCTTCAGCTGCATTCTTTCTTTTTTCCTCAGCTGCCCTCTCCCCTTGTGGCTCGGACAAGGGCATTCGTTCCTATCCCTCGCAGCTGCTCTCTCGCCCTCATCTTATCTCTCCAACCCCCTCCTCGCCCGGACGCTCACGAAGCTTGGTCTTGAAACCTTCTCCTATCATTCTTGATCCATTGGTAAGCTTGCTCAGCTTTAACCTCCGCTGGTCTCCACTCGCTGCTTTTGAAAAGATTTCCGAGTGCTGGACTGCTCCCTCTGGCTTTCTTCTTCTTCTTCCTTGTGTCCCGCCGTCAGCTTGCTTGCTCGATCACATGGATCCTTGACCACGACATCTCTTGCTGACAACCCTGTTCAGAGACTCTTATCTTAGTCCCTTGCCCTCGACGTCCTCCAAGATGTCTTCCACTGCTCTTCCCAAGCGCGTGGCGCTGCACCGTAACCCGACTACGGACTCCTCCGTGCCGAGCTCGGTCTCCGTCTCTCCTCTGGCGAGCCCTCGTCACTCGCCCTCGTCCACCTCGCTGTCCTCCATGGCCTCCGAGATGGAGAACACCAACGGCAAGATGTTGGACACCTATGGCAACGAGTTCAAGATCCCCGACTTCACCATCAAGCAGATTCGTGACGCCATCCCCGCTCACTGCTTCGAACGGTCCGCCGCCACCAGTCTGTACTATGTCTTCCGCGATGTGGCCATGCTGGGCTCCATCTTCTATGCCTTCCACAACTATGTGACCCCCGAGACTGTCCCCTCCATGCCGCTGCGTGTGGCTCTCTGGACTCTGTACACCGTCGTGCAGGGCATGATTGCCACCGGTGTGTGGGTGCTGGCCCACGAGTGTGGACACCAGGCCTTCTCCCCCTCCAAGGTGCTCAACGATACCGTCGGATGGATCTGCCACTCGGCTCTGCTCGTGCCCTACTTCTCCTGGAAGATCTCTCACGGCAAGCACCACAAGGCCACCGGTAACCTGGCCCGTGACATGGTGTTCGTGCCCAAGACCCGTGACGAGTACGCCTCTCGTGTCGGCAAGACCCTGCATGAGTTGAACGAACTGATGGAGGAGACCCCTCTGGCCACCGCCAGCACCCTCCTGCTGCAGCAGCTGTTCGGATGGCCCATGTACCTGATCACCAACGTCACCGGCCACAACAACCACGAGCGTCAACCCGAGGGCCGTGGCAAGGGCAAGAAGAACGGCTACTTTGGCGGCGTCAACCACTTCAACCCCTCCAGCCCCCTGTACGAGGCTAAGGACGCCAAGCTGATCGCCCTGAGTGACCTGGGTCTCGCCATCGTCGGCAGCGTTCTCTACTACATCGGTTCGACCTATGGCTGGCTCAACCTGCTGGTGTGGTACGGAATCCCCTACCTCTGGGTGAACCACTGGCTCGGTAAGTTCTGTCCCTCTCATTAGCTTTGAACGAGACTTGAAGTCGACTCGAAAGTCAAACCTGTTACTAATGAACCTGTAGTTGCCATCACCTACCTTCAGCACACCGACCCCAGTCTCCCCCACTACAAGCCCGAGGTGTGGAACTTCGCCCGTGGTGCCGCTGCCACCATTGATCGTGACTTCGGTTTCGTCGGTCGCCACATCTTCCACGGTATCATCGAGACCCACGTCCTCCACCACTATGTCAGCAACATCCCCTTCTATAACGCCGACGAGGCCAGCGAGGCCATCAAGAAGGTCATGGGTCAGCACTACCGCACCGAAGCCCACACTGGCTGGACTGGATTCTTCAAGGCCATGTGGAGCAGCGCTCGCGTCTGCCAATGGGTCGAACCCACCGAGGGTGCCAAGGGCGAGGCTGAGGGCGTGCTGTTCTACCGCAACACCAACGGCGTCGGTGTGCCTCCCGCCAAGCTTCCTGCCAACTAGACGAGCTGCCTTCTTGGTCTGTTCACCCATAGAACGAGTGAAAAGAAATTCTTCTGCCACCCACTTCGCGGTGCTGTCGCAGGATCGAAACAGGGCCACGGAATACGACACTCGATTTGTCATCTCATAGAGCAACGTCGAACCCGACTAAAAAAGAAACGAAACCAAACTTATATCATCGCGAGTTGATTCGAGCTTCGAAGACGTATAGGGGGCGGAAAGAATTGTCCATGTGTCTCACATGTTTTAATGGTCGTTAATCATGGGGAGTATTTGTCTGGTGGCATGGCTGTCGGCCATGAACTTTAAAGAGTCATAATACATAGCATATATTCGTCATGTGGTTTTCTGTTTTAGCAGCGAGAATTAGAATTCATTTTCCTCACGCATTCACTGTTTCTCATCGTACGAGCCGACACGAGCCGATCGCATCGTTGGAATAGACACCAGCAGATGGACATCGACATAAACCGAAAGACTTAAGAATAGAAAAGAAAAAAGTCGAATAGGATAATGCGACCTCAACCCATCCGAGTCAATCAACCAGTCAAGCGGACAGGCCAAACCAAGCAGAAGAAGAAGACAAAGGAAGAAGACAAAGGAAGAAAGAAAGAAAGAAAGAACGAAAGGCAGACACGAATGAGAAAAAGAAAAAAAGAAAAAAAAAGCAGAGACAAAAAACCGGGTCGAAGATGCGGGGACACTAACAGCATCCATCCATCGTGCTACTTTCTCTTCCTTCCTCCCCGGCTTCCGCGCGACCCGCCGCGCTCCCGAATCCGAGACGACGTCATGGCATAGCGAAAGATAGGTCGAGAAGCAGCAACCTACCTACCGTAGGTGGTAAGTAGCGTTACACGGATTACTAGGTTGCTAGGTAGGTAGTGTTAGTTACACGATGAGTGATGACATGGAATATGAAATTTGGGTTAGAGGAACGGGTCAAGAGAAAGAAAGGTGTTAGAGAATAAGTGCAAGTGATAAAGGACGAAAAGATTCTTAAATCCAATTAGTCTTGAATATTCGAATGATATTCCTTATTCCAGTTTATACGGACTACATCCGGAGTATGTCAATTGGTTGTTTTAGATCTTGAAATCGGTATATCTATCTATCATCCCATCATTTTATATACACATCCTCCACCCTCCATCCTACAGAACCCCTCGCATCCCTCCCTTCTCAATCGTAAACTCGACCTCGTCCTGGATATCTCCCGTCCTCACGATCTTGCCGGCAGTCCACGGCGCAAAGACCAGTTTCATGGTACGGCGGATCGGACGATCGGGCGGCGGTAATGGAGACGATGGCGGGAATAGATTTTGGTCCTGAGAGCTTGAAGTGGGAGGCTTGGACGCGGTGGGAGGAGGGGGAGGCGGGACAGGGCCAGCGACAGGTTCTGAATTGGTTGTAGATTCGGGCTCGGTGGGAAGTGGAACGGTGTTGGAGGGTAATTCGGGTTGAGGGGTTTGGTCGGCGGTGTTGTTAGAAGGTGTTGTATCGTGTTCGGCCTTGTTGTCATCGTCGTCGTGCTTCTTATTCTCAGTCTCAACCCCTTCCCCATTCCTTGTCTCCGTCACCGTCTCAGCCAGATGCGTGGATGCATCTGGGTTCGATACAGAGATGTTCTGATTCACATTGAGATGCGGAGTGGGAAGATCAAACACGGGATCCATCGTGATCGGCAACTCCTCTTTCTTCAGAGTAATCCGGCATGCGATCTGAGTTAACCAGACCATTCCCAGCGCCGGCGTCTTAAACGCCGGTTTTTGATAGCCGGGGAAATACCCCCCGGTCAAAGACTGCGGAAGATCATCGCCCCATCCGGTGAAGAAACGCTGTTGGTGCATAAGACTAAGGATCTCGTTGCGCACGGGGTTTCCGACGAGATAGGACCCGTCGAAGTTTTGCTGCTGCTGTTGTTGTTGCTGCTGTTGTGTCCGTGGCGGCGGCCAATCGTCGTCATTGGTATACGGCGATGAAGGAAACGCAGGAGACGAAGAAGGAAAGATGACGTTATGCTGAGCGAGTTCGATATTCCCCGATTCCGGGGGTCGATGTCGAGGCAAAGGCAGAGGGGATGCGATGGCATCGCGATTCGACGACGGCGGCGGTTGCAGATGTTGCTGCGAATGCGGATGTGGATGCGGCGTCGAGGACAGCGAGTTCGCATTCGCACCGGCCATAGCGTTCCTAAAAAAAGGATTCGAAAGCCCTTCCGGGCCTTCAAACCGATCCGAAACCTGATTCGCCACCACGATCGCGATATCCTCCTTCGCGGCAAGATTGCGCAGCAATTGACCCAGTCGGGCGAGTTCCCACGATCGCGTCGTGAGACCCTGCACGCTGGTGGAGGTGTGCTCGGCGCGATAGTTAGACGTGATCGAGTCGATGACCACGAGGCCGACGTTGTATCGGCCGATGGCGACGGGGAGTTGGTAGTTCAGGATGTGATCCTGGGTCTCGAGGTCCATTGCATTGATGGACAGCACATTTTGTAACGAGGGGGCCTCGTCGCGCGGTAGGGTAGAGAGGTAGGGATGGCAATCGAGTAGCTGCGAGAGTCGCGGGGTTGATAACGGCGCTTCGGTCGAGATGTAGATGGCGGATTTCCCTAAGCCCCGGGGAGAGGGGAGTTGGACGGATAGAAGGAGGGTCAGGAGGAATTGGGTTTTGCCGCTGGCGCTGTTTGATCTTGATTAGCTGGCTGGAATGCATTTGCAGAGATTACAGGAGACAACACACCTCTCACCGGTCACCTCCGTCACGTATCCCGTGGGGATCCCGCCGCCAGCCAACAGCGCGTCCAGCGCGGGGTCGAGGGTGCTGATGGCGCTCCATTGCGAGAGATCGACTCTATTAAAAGACCCGGGGGTCAGGAGCGCGTCAAAATTGATGCTAGAACTGGGCTCTGCGGTGTCCGGACCGGCCGATTCCTCGAAGCCAACATCGTGATGAAGGGCCTTCACGACATGCGACGACAACCGGCGCACGTCGGCTGGAGGCACGTGGGCGCGCTTGGCGATTTCCAGAGCATCGAGGGTGATCAAGTCGACCGTGTTGAGACTGGCTCGCTCGAGAGGAGGAAGGATATGGGCGTAGGGTTTGGTGGGGAAGTCCGGAAGGACTGATAGAAGATCCATGGGAGAAGGGAAAAGGATGAGGCCGAAGTTGTGAGGTCATTCCCGTCGGCGGCTTCGGTCGGCTGCCGGAGCCGATCAGCGGGTTGTTTGTCCAAGCATACACTTGCTACTTTTATTTACGATGTCTATTAGTACAGCACATTATATTGGGATTATAATTTACTCCTTAGACGGCTTCCCTCCCTCTCTCCCTCGCCAACAACATCTCCCCGCCAAACCGCCTGAACCGCTCCCCAATAGCGTGCAGCATCCTCCTGAATCAGCGCGCAATGCGAACTATACCGAAACATCTCACCATGCACCCAATAACTCCGCCTCCTCGCCTCCTCCACATGCCTCTGAACAGCATCCCACGGCACCATGTCATCCGCCTTCGAATACAAATACAATCGCCTGGCGGACCCAAACACCGCCCGATCATTCATCTCCTGCCGTAACCGCCTCACGGAATTCATGAGCCCGGCCCTCTGCAGCGCAAAGACCGCCGCCACGGACGGATAGAGCAGTGCGCTTTCGAAAAACTCGAGGGGAAATGTTCGGGGGAACGAGACCGCCGCTGCGTTGTACATGCGCAGGAAAGAGTCGTCCCCGGGGCAGCTGTCGAAGATGACGACTCGGAGTGGGAGATGGCGTAACCCGCTGTTCTTGATCTCCTTGTCGTTGTCGTCGCTCATGGATAGAGCGAGCTGGACAGCCGTGTTGCATCCGCCGTGCGAGAAGACGTGAAGTAATGCCTTCTGTCTGGACTTGGCATTGGCGCTGTCGCCGTCACTGACACCATCACTCCCCAAGATCCGACGGATGACATTTCTCGCAGGTTTCAGACGCTCTCGCACAGCGTTGAACGAGCGCACGCTAATATCAAGGAAATGCGTGGTAATGAGCAGCAAACACGAACCCGGATACAGGCCCATATAACTCGCGACATATTTATTGATATGTCGAGGACTAGCGCCGCCAACCCAAGTACACAGGATGATCAGCGGAGGATCATCGCGAGGCCGACGGTCCTCTTCTGCGAGCCCGGGCTCGTACAGGAAGACATTTTTTGCTAGGGGTCGCAGAGGTTCGAAAGATGACATGGCTGCGATGCGGTGTGACCATGATGAAACGATAATCGATCGCGAGGATTTCGCTGACGACGGGATGGATTCATTTGTTGAGGGGCTGGGGCTGAAACGACGGCGCTTCGGGGGGAACTAACTTATGGATGCCGCATTGCAGGTTGTTCCTCAACGCGATCGGTGCTGGTCGTGTTGGGCATTGTCGATATCAGTATATCTGTCGCCATCGGGCTCAATGGCAATACTATCACGCATCTATGTGCCATAATGACTCCAGCACAACGGACCGTTCGTGATAGCAGAACGGTCCA
Source organism: Aspergillus sp. S1802E (assembly GCA_023627535.1). Classification (NCBI taxonomy): domain Eukaryota; kingdom Fungi; phylum Ascomycota; class Eurotiomycetes; order Eurotiales; family Aspergillaceae; genus Aspergillus; species Aspergillus sp. S1802E. The sequence continues at coordinate 838,229 of JAMAHN010000015.1, forward strand.
TCCTAGTTACCATCATCCGGTCGCAATCTACTTGATTGCTATGAAAGTGAATAATTTATTATCTGTCCAATGATCGCTCCGACTCTCTCCTAGATACACGCCGTTTAGCTCGACCGATTGAGATCCGATCTCCTTTCGATCTGCGCTATCGAATGGCAGCCATTAGAGTTTCATCTCCTGCATCAACTCGCAAAAACTGCTCGATCGAGTATGTATCGTCGGATCTTCAGTCGCAAGGAGGTGACGGAGCCCACGCGAACACTCCAAGCAAGGGCTACCACTCCACGAGTATGTTAGGGCAGGGTGGTGGTATGTTTAGATGTACAATATTTTGTGCACATATGTCTACCTATCCATCATTACGTGCATTTCACGCTTGTCTGCCCGCTTCAGGAGGCCTGACCGCGAGGGGTCTCCGATGCATACTGTGTAGCATAATGTGTATGTGCGCAGTATAAGCGATGGACACAAGGTAAGGAAACGTCCTGCAAGAATGGAACACATACTCCGTACTTCGTACTCCGTAACGGATGAAGACTTTTAAATAAAGCGGTGAAGACACAGTATTGATCATTCTCCATGAGGAGAGGACAGACAGACAGACAGACAGATAGATAGATATGATGGCATTAAGAATGATCTGTACCGTGATCGATGGACACCTTGCATGTCTCGACTTGGAATGAGTCATATTTTCGAAGCGACAATTGGGGAGAGTCTGGCAGAGATCGTGGCCCAGAAAGGGGAGGCCAAGAATGATGACCGAATGCAGCCTCCATTGCTGGGAATAATGAATGAATAGCGTCGCTCTCGCACAATGAGATCATTCATACGAAGTAGACGCAATTGACCAGTTTGGGACTTGCACTCCCTGCGAATGTGGATCTCCAGGTCGGAGGCCAGACTCCATGAGTCCATCTCCCCTCTCGTTTATTACTATTTTTTGTGGACAAAGGGGTCGTGGGTGAGTTGATTTATCACAAAAGAGCCGCGCCAATATCCTACTTCGTGTTCCGTAGTCGCTAAACACTAGACACTGGATACCCCGGGCAAATAACGGTCTGCTAGAACCCATACAGCCTAGTGAGTTGATAGACGGTTTCGGGATCTGTCCTGCATGGGATAGATAGAGACGCCCGAATCGATTATTTGTTGACCATCCCACTGGGATATGATCAATAACATCCCGATTCGCGTAGGACAGCTGTACTTCCGGTCACGCTCATTCGCGTTCCTCTGATGCCATTTGGAGGCTGGTGCAACAACCTATGTTCTCGCTAGATGAGCGGACTTTTTCACGAGACGGCTAGCAGTCCAACCGGAATGCTGCGCCGTAATGACAGACTGTCGAGAATGTGTGAGCTGACAAATATTGGTTATATCAACCACCTTCGGAGAGAGCTCAAGGGCCCAAGAATGCAGTAGACACGCAAATCCTATCGAATGACGGCTGCAAACAACTGTCTCTTCTCCATGAGGGAGAAGCCGACGACTGGTATGTAACGGCAGACGGACAGCTTCGTGGCACGGGAAACTAACGGACTTGCGGTGTCATACTACCTTGTTGGGTGGTACTGGGTGGTATCGGCCATTCGATGCATTCCACAAGCGAGCGTAGGTCTGGTAAACAAGAAGGCAGAAAAAAAAAAACGGAGTCAACCCCATACCAGGCGCAGTCATGTCCAGGTGATGGATCTGTCTGATGCAAATGAAAGAATGATCTCATTCTTCTTGCCTCTCCTACGACCGGGACTTCAAAATGGGGCCGACACATGACCCGTGCGACCCGACACGAAGATCCATGCGGGTAGATCCGACAGTCTGGATAGGCGAGGTCGGCCATCCTGGGGGGGTAGAGAAAGCTGCGAGGGACATGCGCCCAGCATTGCTAGGGCCCCTACTCCTGTAGGATGATGCACTATGCAGTCGGTCCTGTAATAGTACGAGACTGTGACGGTATCAGCCCGACGAAAGGATGAATCCAGAGAAAAGGAAGAAAGACAGAAAAAAAATAATAATAAAAATAAAAAAAAATAAAAACACCCCCCAATCAAAATACTACCCTAACGGGATCCCCCATGTTCTCCCACCCTCCTTCCTTTTCCCCTTCTTTTTTCATCAAACAGCAGAAAGTCACACAGACCGAGATCTAGACAAACCGTAAGCTGTGGTCGTGTCCAACCCCAAATCGACCCTTCCGACCATCCGATCAAGGACGACGATTTTCTGGAACAGAAGGACGGCCTCTCGCCCTCTCGTCAGTGGTCATTCGTGCTAAGCGAAGTGACTCGGGGTCACACCAGGTCAGTGGGCCCGTCGTCGCCTGCTGGTCTGCTGGCTGCTGCAGATTTGCAGATGCGCAGATGGTCGCTGCTTACCTGGTGGGTCTAGCATCTGGCTCGGTACCACACGAGAGCCCTTCTCGCCGTTAGGTAGCTGTAACTAGTAACCATTAAATGACCCTGGTTCATCGAGTCACGATGCAGGACGAATCCAATGTCATTCGTGACCGACCGCGAGTTAGTCAGGACTCAGGACTCAGAACACCGAGAATGTCTTAGTGCCGGCCGAAAGAAAGGAGGTTGCACTACCAACCGTGCTCACGTTGACAGTGTAAAGCCTGTCGATAGCGATTAGAGTCCGTCCGAGGATGACACGGCGGGCAAACCGAACCCCCAAGTCCAAGAGACCAAGACCAAAGAAGTCAAAGACAAAAGGCATATCCGTGGCCTTCGGGATCCTGCGGACCACCCACCGCCTTTCGCCGGTGGGTGGTCTGCAGCGGAAAGGAATTTT